>JARQOC010000004.1:11695441-11746068 GCA_033576535.1 Allobates femoralis
GCAATATAAATTATGTAATGTAAATGTGATGTTATTTATAATGTTATGTGATGTGAGTGTACTGAAAGTTTTTTTATATGAGAAGAGCAGTTTACATTTAATAAACTGCTGCAAAATGGTGAAAAAACATGTATTGGTGTCATTCTACGCTGTCAAGCGAACCCCCAGGGAACGCTACCTCACACTATCTACTAGAAAAAAATTCCTCCGCAGCACTCAGCTACACCAATGATGCACATATGCTAACAAGCTATATATATCTGAGAAAAAAGTTTAAAAACTTACGTTTGTTTCAAAAAAACCTCAAAATTCTTATTTTTTTATTTTCTGAAGTTCTTGGTACATACATTGGCCAATGTCTGTTTGCTCATCAACTGCGAAAAAGTGACTTCAGGTCTGATGAGCCCCTAACTCCGACATCCCTGCCCTCCTTGTCCCCCCACCACCTCTCAGTGGGCGGACACCATCTCGACCCTAGACCACCTGTAGGTGATGACAGTACAAATTACAGCATGGAGCCAGCAACTCCATAAGATAAAAAACTGCACAGCAATGTTGGGTCTGGTGTCTCTCAAAGATTTTCTTTGGGGTTTAGGTCATCTGAGTTTGCTGCCAATCAAGGCACAGTGATACTGTGGTTGTTAAACCAGGTATTGGTTTTTGGCAGTGTGGAAAATAGTCCTTCTGAAAAATGAAATCTCTATCTCCAAAAAGCATGTCTGCAGAGGGAAGCATGAAGTGCTGTAAATTGTACTGGTAGACAGCCGCCCTGACTTTAGTTTTGATAAAAACACAGTGGACGCACACCAGCAGATTGCATGGCTCCCAAACTGTCACTGATTGTGGATACTTCACACTGGAACCTCAAGCAGCTTGGATTGTGGCCTCTCCACTCTTCCTCCAGACTCCTGGATTGTGTCCTCTCCAACTCTTCCCCCAGACTCCTGGATTGTGTCCTCTCTACTTTTCCTCCAGACTCTTGGATTGTAGCCCTCCACTCTTCCTCCAGACCCTTGGATTGTGGCCTCTCCGCTTTTCCTCCAGACTCCTGGATTGTGTCCTCTCCACTCTTCCTCCAGACTCTTGGATTGTAGCCTCTCCACTCTTCCCATCCAGACCCTTGGATTGTGTCCTCTCTACTCTTCCTCCAGACTCTTGGATTGTAGCCTCTCCACTCTTCCTGCAGACTCTTGGATTGTGTCCCTCCACTCTTCCTCCAGACCCTTGAATTGTTTTCCTCTCCACTCTTCCTCCAGACTCTTGGATTGTGGCCGTCTCGGCTCTTCCTCCAGACTCTTGGATTGGGGCCTCTCCACTCTTCCTCCAGACTCTTGGATTGTTACCTCTCCACTCTTCCTCCAGACCCTTGGATTGTGTCCTCTCCACTCTTCCTCCAGACTCCGGGATTGTGTCCTCTCCACTCTTCCTCCAGACCTTGGATTGTGGCCTCCCCCGCTCTCCTCCAGACTCTTGGATTGTAGTCTCTCCGCTCTTCCTCCAGACTCTTGGATTGTGGCCTCTCCACTGTTCCCCCCAGACCCTTGGATTGTGTCCTCTCCACTCTTCCTCCAGACTCTTGGATTTTGTCCTCTCCACTCTTCCCCCCAGACTCTTGGATTGTGGCCTCTCCGCTCTTCCTCCAGACTCTTGGATTGTGGCCCTTCCACTCTTCCTCCAGACTCTTAGATTGGGCCTCTCCACTCTTCCTCCAGACTCTTAGATTGTGGCCTCTCCGCTCTTCCTCCAGACTCTTGGATTGTGGCCCTTCCACTCTTCCTCCAGACTCTTAGATTGTGGCCTCTCCACTCTTCCTCCAGACTCTTAGACTGTGGCCTCTCCACTCTTCCTCCAGACTCTTAGATTGGGGCCCCACTCCACTCTTCCTTCAGTCCCCAGGACCATGATTTCCAATGACCTTTCATGGCTTACCCTCCTTGTGGAGTGTGTCAATGACGCTTTCTGGACATCTGTGAAGAAAACAGTTTCCCCATGATTGTGTAGCCACTGATCCAGGCTAAGGGACCATTTTTAAATGCTTAGTGTGGCACCCCTGGGTCAAAGTGCCACAGTGTCATCACTGCCCCGGGTGGTGGTGTCACAAGAGAGCAGCAAAGGGTATTCTCATCAGGCAACACACACACAACACCAACACCTCCAGTCCAGAAAGGGGAGACCAAGCCCGGGTTCAGGTTGAGCTCCCCTATATATTCTGGTCTGGGGAGGAGCAAGTTAGTTCAATTCCTGGGAGGACTGTGAAGAAGACCTGGGTGTAAAGGAGCTGTGCTAAGCTCATCCCAAGGTCTGCTAACAAACTCCAGGCCTAAGGCTTTGATCTGAGGAAAGGAGAAACAAGAACACACCTGGGAGGCTGACAACTCCGTGCTCACCCCAGAGGAAAGGCGCATAGAAGGAACACTGGAGTACGAGATTGTTCAGGGTCTCACGTCCCAGCAGTCAACAACGAAAGTGGGGATTCCAAATTCTCCAGCTACAGTGTACCAGAGGCACAGAAATGTACAGAGTTCAGAGACACTGACATCCCGGGAACAGGGTAGAGGAAAGGACTTGAGTTGCCTGTCATACCGGTACCTCACAGGAAGAGACAGGGCCGGCAGCCTGGCTTACACAACAGCAGGAGTCAAATTACAAGTGCAGTAAGTGAGCCAAAGTCGGTCAGGTGAGAATAACCCCAAGTTGCTCTCAAGACTCAGTTGACAGCTTTTACCATCTGCTCCAATAAAGGACTGAGAAAACTACAAAACAGTGATTCTGCCTATTCCTTGCACTCGTCGTCTGCATCTCTCACATAGACTATTTTACCCTGCCCCGGCGATTGGCGTTACCCGTGGAGAACCGTCCCATCTCAGCTGCTATCCATCACCCTCAGAAGTTCTGCAGCAGCTGTGGTCCCCACTGATCACATACCACCTGTGGCATCACGACAACCTCACTGTACATATCCCCTTTTTCAACTGACGCCCAGGCAACAGGACTGGGTCACGACCCCCGTGACTCCCCAGCGACAGTAGCAGCGATCCCGTTCCTGAGTACCCCGCGGCCTGGGGGCGCTTCACTTAGTAAGCTTTTGCAAGTGTTTCGTGTTAATTATTCTAATTTTCTGAGATAATGAACAATTTTCATTGGCTGTAAACCATAATCATCAACAGTAACAGAAATAAACACATGAAATAGATCCCTCTGTGTGTAATGACTTTATAGGTGTTTCACTTTATGTATTGAAATACTGAAATAAATTGAGTTTTCGTTGGTATTCTAATTTATTAAGATATACCTGTATATGCTGATCATCAAAGGAGACTGAGATCTACACTATATACTGCACTATAACTGAATATAACATAAGTAATCGGATGATTACAGGTTCAAATCCCGTAAAGGATCTATCAAATGAAGTAAAAAGAAAAGATAGATCTTCGAATAAATATAAGTTGCACAATTGGATGTGTAGAAAATGCAAACAACCATTTTCTTTTTAACACACATATTTGTTAAAAAAATTTTTTATCCTAGATCTATTGATTAATATTTTCTTTTCTCACAGCTAAGAAGAAGTGTATATCTGGATTGAAAAATCCCAAACCGTCAGGATATTATTATGAAGATTCCTGGAACTCCCTTGTGTGCACCAATCATCATTTCAATACATCTGAGAAAGTAGCTCAATGCCTTTCTGGAAAATTAATTTTCATGTTCGGAGACTCCACCCTCCGCCAGTGTGGGAACATCTAGTGCAATTTATTCCAAGTAAGTGGTTCTACATACAATAGATCGAGTCTTCTTTATTGAAGGGTGCAGGATACAGCATATGCAGGGAAGGAGTGTGGGAGCAATAGGCAACAGCAGGCCATTTCACACCTGTGTAGAGCTTCAACGGGTCTAATAGATCCGTTGAAGTGCAAACACGGGTGCGAAACAGCCTGCCATAGTCCGCTGCTCTCACTTCCCTCCCTGCACATGTTGTAACCTGCACCACTCAATAAGATGACTCGATTTTCTTCCGGTGAGTGCAGCTTGTTTTTTCTCATTGCGGATCGATATATTTAAGCTTGTACATGAAGCGTGCAACTCCGGAGTGATTTCCACAACGTATAGGGACCTGCTGCATACCTTCTTAGGCTAGGGTCACACTTGGCATGCGTTTTTTAAGGTGCTTTTGGCACCCTGCGTTTTTGCTGATAGGTGTGGGGGACCTTAAAGAACACATGCAAAAATGCATGTACCGTTTGGTGCCATATAATAATGCATGCGTTTCCCACAGGGCCCCAAGTTATCAAAAACGCATGCGTTTTTGAAAAAGCACCAAACAATGCTGCGTTTTTGAGTGCTTTTTCCAAAAAATCATGCATCATGCAGTGTTTTTTGGTGCTGAGCCAAAAACGCCCCCAAAAACACATGGTACATTTAGACATGCGTTTTTGCTATTGGGGCATGCGTTTTTTGCATGGGGGTCTATGGATGCGTTTTTACATGCGTTTTTAGAAAAAGCATGTCTCCAGAAATGCATGTAAAATTTGCAAGTGTGACTCCAGTACCTGACTCGGGCAAAAGCAAGGTGGTAAATGGAGGTGGGAGCTATGGATGTCTATACCTGGAATTATATTTTGGAGTGGGTACCAAATTTATCCCTTAGTGAACCGGGCAGGCTCTCCCAGTTATACCTACTATACAGAGTTTACCAGTCACCTGAATTTGTACTAAGGGTGAATTTGAGGCCCACTTTGTAATGCCGTAGGTGTAGGACGGAAGATGCTGGCATATTCCACATGATGTGGACATGTCCGCGATTGTCGGCATACTTGGTATTGGTGCTAGCAAGACCTGAGGGGACATACAGATGTGTAATACCAAGAGAGCCAGTGGTGTGCCTATTGGGGTATGTGGATGAACTCTCGGTGGACGCCAATATGTAGATAGCAATTGCTAGACTGCTGTACATAGCGAGGAAATGTATTGCCAGATATTGGATTAGAGAGGAACCACCGTCTAGGAGAGAATTTCTAGCACAGGCAAGCTATATTTCTCGGTTGGAAAAAGGTATGTATCACAAAGGGGGGAAATCTGGTTTGTATGAGAAGATATGGTCTCTGTGGCTGGAATATGGAATATAGTAAGGGGTGACACAATTGTGCTGGAAAAGGACATATTAGAGGGCATGAAAATCATGAATTAATGTTAAATTGTTGCGCTACATCAATTACTGCTGCCTAGTACACCTACTTGCTGTCTAAGAGTGTAGGAAAGGGATGGGGGTGGGGGGGTTATGCTTTCAAAAACACACTATGTACAATTTTTGACTGTTTGTCTATTTGATTTATTAACAAAAATTATCTCACACCAATAGCACCAACTGTAGTTAGATTAGAGGCGAACGAACCTTTTGAAGTCCGATGTGGTAAGCTAAACGGGCAATAGATTGGCGAACAGTCGACAATGGGAGGCAAAATCAAGGCCCTAGAAAACACCATCCAAAGGGGCACAAAAGCTGCTAAACACAACTCAAAAACCATTTTACAGTGAAGACCTACTGTTTTGGCACAGACCTTATCGTTCTACTCTATTATTGAGCAAGCTTAAGTGCTGCTCATTAACCTCAGACGGCCTCATGACTTCCCTGAGTTTGTCTCTGGTTACACAGCGGGTTTCGCGCAGCAGGGAATTCTGCTGTTGAACGTGATATAACTAGGGATGAGCGAGTCTACTCGCTAGGACTCGTTACTCGGCGATTCTTAAGGGACTCGCTGGACTCGGGAATCGGCGAGTCTTTTAGCGAATACTCGCTCAGTAACGAGTCCAATGCAAGTGAATGGCAATCTTAGTTTTGTCATAGTTTACTTTCTCTCACTCGCTAGACTCGCTAGACTCGCTCTATCACATCGCTATATAGCTTGAATCTCCCCAAACAGCAGCGAGTCTGAGCGAGTCTACGAGTCCGAATCCTAGCGAGTCTGCGATTCCGAGTCCTGTATTCTCTATTCGGGACTCGCGAATCCAGAATCTTTTATGTTACTAGTCAGCATTGCGTGTTAGGTCAGAAAACTTGTGAAGATAGCCAATCATAGTCAGTAATGGCATAGCAGCTTTGGTTGTGTCAGGACTATGATTGGCTGCTGTCCATCGTGATGCCTATGTCATCTATGACAAGGCAAGGCAGTATATAAGGCTTGCCCCCGCCATTTTGGGCACATTGCTGAGAAGAGCTGACCTAGTGCAGGGAGACTTGGAGCAGATCTAGGGACAGTTAGGCAGTGTAGGAGTCACATATAACCCAAAAGTTCTTTTCAGAACTAACAGGACGCAGTGTAGGAGTCAAGATTCCTCACACATAACCCAAAAGTTCTTTTCAGAACTACCAGGACGGAGGATTGCTGTACAGGACTGTAAGGAAGGGAGATAGGAGCAGCCTTACAGTGAATCCAGCACCATCCTCATAGCTTAGTTCACCCAGCTTTCCGCAGAGCTGTAATCCTAAGCTTTTTCTTATTTTTGGCACTAGTCTACCAAATAATTTTGGTGCCATTTTTCCACAAAAAATTTCCTGTGCCAGTGCGTAGCTGTACGGTGTCCTGCCTGCAGCTCGCACGGTACTTGTAAACTTGCACGCAGCCAGCACCGCAGCCTAAGTGTGCCTGGTTCTGCGTACTAAACAATTTTTTCCTGTGCCAGTGCGTAGCTGTACGGTGTCCTGCCTGCAGCTCGCACGGTACTTGTAAACTTGCACGCAGCCAGCACCGCAGCCTAAGTGTGCCTGGTTCTGCGTACTAAACAATTTTTTCCTGTGCCAGTGCGTAGCTGTACGGTGTCCTGCCTGCAGCTCGCACGGTACTTGTAAACTTGCACGCAGCCAGCACCGCAGCCTAAGTGTGCCTGGTTCTGCGTACTAAACAATTTTTTCCTGTGCCAGTGCGTAGCTGTACGGTGTCCTGCCTGCAGCTCGCACGGTACTTGTAAACTTGCACGCAGCCAGCACCGCAGCCTAAGTGTGCCTGGTTCTGCGTACTAAACAATTTTTTCCTGTGCCAGTGCGTAGCTGTACGGTGTCCTGCCTGCAGCTCGCACGGTACTTGTAAACTTGCACGCAGCCAGCACCGCAGCCTAAGTGTGCCTGGTTCTGCGTACTAAACAATTTTTTCCTGTGCCAGTGCGTAGCTGTACGGTGTCCTGCCTGCAGCTCGCACGGTACTTGTAAACTTGCACGCAGCCAGCACCGCAGCCTAAGTGTGCCTGGTTCTGCGTACTAAACAATTTTTTCCTGTGCCAGTGCGTAGCTGTACGGTGTCCTGCCTGCAGCTCGCACGGTACTTGTAAACTTGCACGCAGCCAGCACCGCAGCCTAAGTGTGCCTGGTTCTGCGTACTAAACAATTTTTTCCTGTGCCAGTGCGTAGCTGTACGGTGTCCTGCCTGCAGCTCGCACGGTACTTGTAAACTTGCACGCAGCCAGCACCGCAGCCTAAGTGTGCCTGGTTCTGCGTACTAAACAATTTTTTCCTGTGCCAGTGCGTAGCTGTACGGTGTCCTGCCTGCAGCTCGCACGGTACTTGTAAACTTGCACGCAGCCAGCACCGCAGCCTAAGTGTGCCTGGTTCTGCGTACTAAACAATTTTTTCCTGTGCCAGTGCGTAGCTGTACGGTGTCCTGCCTGCAGCTCGCACGGTACTTGTAAACTTGCACGCAGCCAGCACCGCAGCCTAAGTGTGCCTGGTTCTGCGTACTAAACAATTTTTTCCTGTGCCAGTGCGTAGCTGTACGGTGTCCTGCCTGCAGCTCGCACGGTACTTGTAAACTTGCACGCAGCCAGCACCGCAGCCTAAGTGTGCCTGGTTCTGCGTACTAAACAATTTTTTCCTGTGCCAGTGCGTAGCTGTACGGTGTCCTGCCTGCAGCTCGCACGGTACTTGTAAACTTGCACGCAGCCAGCACCGCAGCCTAAGTGTGCCTGGTTCTGCGTACTAAACAATTTTTTCCTGTGCCAGTGCGTAGCTGTACGGTGTCCTGCCTGCAGCTCGCACGGTACTTGTAAACTTGCACGCAGCCAGCACCGCAGCCTAAGTGTGCCTGGTTCTGCGTACTAAACAATTTTTTCCTGTGCCAGTGCGTAGCTGTACGGTGTCCTGCCTGCAGCTCGCACGGTACTTGTAAACTTGCACGCAGCCAGCACCGCAGCCTAAGTGTGCCTGGTTCTGCGTACTAAACAATTTTTTCCTGTGCCAGTGCGTAGCTGTACGGTGTCCTGCCTGCAGCTCGCACGGTACTTGTAAACTTGCACGCAGCCAGCACCGCAGCCTAAGTGTGCCTGGTTCTGCATACTAAACAATTTTTTCCTGTGCCAGTGCGTAGCTGTACGGTGTCCTGCCTGCAGCTCGCACGGTACTTGTAAACTTGCACGCAGCCAGCACCGCAGCCTAAGTGTGCCTGGTTCTGCGTACTAAACAATTTTTTCCTGTGCCAGTGCGTAGCTGTACGGTGTCCTGCCTGCAGCTCGCACGGTACTTGTAAACTTGCACGCAGCCAGCACCGCAGCCTAAGTGTGCCTGGTTCTGCGTACTAAACAATTTTTTCCTGTGCCAGTGCGTAGCTGTACGGTGTCCTGCCTGCAGCTCGCACGGTACTTGTAAACTTGCACGCAGCCAGCACCGCAGCCTAAGTGTGCCTGGTTCTGCGTACTAAACAATTTTTTCCTGTGCCAGTGCGTAGCTGTACGGTGTCCTGCCTGCAGCTCGCACGGTACTTGTAAACTTGCACGCAGCCAGCACCGCAGCCTAAGTGTGCCTGGTTCTGCGTACTAAACAATTTTTTCCTGTGCCAGTGCGTAGCTGTACGGTGTCCTGCCTGCAGCTCGCACGGTACTTGTAAACTTGCACGCAGCCAGCACCGCAGCCTAAGTGTGCCTGGTTCTGCGTACTAAACAATTTTTTCCTGTGCCAGTGCGTAGCTGTACGGTGTCCTGCCTGCAGCTCGCACGGTACTTGTAAACTTGCACGCAGCCAGCACCGCAGCCTAAGTGTGCCTGGTTCTGCGTACTAAACAATTTTTTCCTGTGCCAGTGCGTAGCTGTACGGTGTCCTGCCTGCAGCTCGCACGGTACCTTCCATCTCTCTAAAAATATCTTAGCCTCTAGTGTGTACCTTTCACGAAATAGTACCTGCTACTTGTTTTACAAGCCCCCAGAAAGCCACCAGAAATTACAAAATGTCACACAAAAAACCAAATCCCAAAAAAAGTCTTGCTAAGGGACAGGGACGAGGTACAGGCATTGGTAGTCGTGGCCAACTATCCACCAGTTCGGGCAGACAGACGAGGATTGATCGATCGTTCCTCCTGTCTAACTTTCCCCGTCAGGAAAGTAAACGAGTATTGAGGCCGGAAGACGAACAGCATCTAACGTCTTGGCTGGCAGACAAGACCTCAACAACAGGTTCTTGCAGCACTCAAGGTTCCTTGAGCACTGTATCTACTGTTGGTACATACCATGCTGGGTCATCTAATCCACAACCTCTTCACAGTTCCTCAGACCAACAGCAGCCCCATGAAAATGTTGACACAGACATGGGTCACTCAGATGACTTATTTGGTACATATAATCCTTTACATGAATCCGGTTTGCCAGACTCCGTAGTAGATGAGATACTTGATGAAGAATTGTCCACTCATGGACAAGTTTTAGAGACACCCCGGCCACATGAACGTGTCTTTCAGCAAAGTCTTAGACCGTCTCAGGAGTTGGAGGATGATGATGATGAGACAGTGACACACTTGTCATCTGGGGAGCAAAATCTATCTTGTTATCGGGAAGATTTAGAAGAGGAAGGGGTTGATGATGAGACAACTGATCCCACGTGGAATGTTGCGATGCAGAGCCAGCAGAGCAGCACGGAGGAAGAAAGTGTGTATGTCCCACCAACAAAGGCAGCAAGGCCGACTCCTCCCACCAGAACTGAAAGAGTCACCACTGTTGCCCAAAATGTGTCCACTGTGGCTCAAAATTTGTCAACTGTTGGACAAAATGTCTCAAATGTGGGCCTCAGTAATCCCTCAGGGAGTACAGTCAAGCCTAGAGGTCGGTCAGCCACTGTGTGGAAATTTTTTAAAGATGGGCCTTCTCAAGAAAATGTGGTCATCTGTACCATCTGCCATGCAAGGCTCAGCAGAGGCCACGGGAAAGGAAACCAGAGCACCAGCAGTATGCGGAAGCACATGGCTGGTCAGCACCCTATTCAGTGGTCAAAAGTGCAGCCTTCCACAACAGTGTCATCTGACCCAAAGACTGCGACGGTAACTCAGATACGTCCGTCACAATCAAGTGTTGCTGAAGCTGGTCCAGCTCATATGTACTCATCACAAGCAGCGGTTGCAGAGAGACTGAACACGAGTGCAGACAGTTGTCGGTCAGCAACATCGTTACAGTTATCAGTGACACAGCTGTACGAAAGGAAGCAGAAATACCACTCTTCCCACCCATTAGCCAAAAAAATAAATGCCCAGATAGCTAAGTTGTTAGCAGTCGAGATGTTGCCGTTTAGGCTTGTGGGTACAGACTCTTTCCGTGAGCTTTTGGCTGTGGCAGTACCACGCTACTCGGTTCCAAGCCGCCACTACTTTTCACGTTGTGCCGTCCCCGCGTTACATGAGCATGTCATTAACAACCTCAAGCGTGCCCTCACCAACGCTGTAACCGGGAAAGTACACCTTACTACGGACACGTGGACAAGCAGTTCAGGACAGGGCCGGTACATCTCGCTCACCGCGCATTGGATCAACGTTGTGGAGAGTGTGCCAAACGATGTTAGTGTTACATCAAACATCCTACCCACGCCACGGATAGCTGGCACAACCTCATTCAGGGTCTCTGCATCATCCTATATGTCCACTACCCCATCTTCCGCTTCCTCGACCAATCCTCAATTGCCCTCAACATCACGGCCAAGTTGGGAGGTTTGCTGCAGTGCTTCAGCAAGACGCCAACAGGCTCTGCTGAAGCTGATCTGTTTAGGTCACACACCGCACACTGCAGTAGAGCTGTTGAAAGGTCTGAAGGAACAGACAGATGAGTGGCTATCCCCACTCCAACTGCAGACCGGTCTCGTGGTGAGCGACAATGGTCGTAACCTAGTGGCTGCACTAAAGCTCGGAAACCTTGTGCACGTGCCTTGCATGGCTCACGTGCTGAATCTGGTAGTGCAGAAATTCCTGCGTACATACCCAGAGCTATGTGACCTACTGGAGAAGGTGCGTCGACTTTGTGCACATTTTCGTCATTCGTCAACAGCGGTTGGAAAACTTTCATTGCTTCAAAAGCAATTGAATTTGCCCAACCACAGACTCATTTGTGACATGCCGACACGATGGAACTCTACATTCCATATGTTATCGAGGATCAATGAGCAGCAGAGGGCAATATCCGAGTATCAGTTGCAACATGCCCGTCAGACCGGCAGTCAGCCACGACATATTAGTACAATGGAGTGGGTGTGGATCGCTGACACATCTGAGGTTCTTGATAATTTTGACTACTGCACAAAACTGGTGAGCGGTGATCAGTCCATCATCAGTGTCACTATACCCATGCTGTGTCTGCTGAAAGAGTCCCTCATTAATCAGAAAAATGAAGCATTGAGAGCCCAGCAGATGGCTATGGAGCCAGATTTAAACAGCGCAGTACCTAGCCAGCAAAGCCAGTATGACCAGGCAACAATGGCTCCTGAGGAGGAACAGGAGCAAGACGATGAAGAGGATTCATTTTTTGTTGGTGCCGATGTCAACCCAGATGGTACTCAGAACCCCAGCTTTGTGTCTGTCCACCATGGGTGGCCTGGAGAGGAGGAGGCGGAGACAGACTTTGCGGATACAATGGGTATTGAACATCGTTCTGAGGACACTGAAGACATGACTCTATGCAGCTTAGGACACATGGCTGACTTCATGTTGACTTGTCTGCTAGAAGACCCACGAGTGATTAACATATTGCACAACGACCTCTACTGGTTGGCCACCTTTCTGGACCCACGTTATAAAGATAAATTCACCTCACTGCTGTTTCAGTCACCACGTGGCTTGACAATTGACTATTTCAAGAGGGTTCTTGTGGATAATATGCTTCGAATATCACCGTCAGACAACACTCTGCCCATGGTTAGCAACTCTGTGCAACAGCAGCCTTTGGTCGGGGCACAATCATCCACGCTGTCCAGAAGAGATGCTGGAAAGATGTCCGCAAAGTGGGCTATGTTCAATAAGCCATCGAACCTGCAGCGCCATGTTGCTCCAGTAACCATCTCTCGGAGACAGAAACTTACCAACATGGTACAAGAATACTTAAGTGACAGTACCTGCTTCCTGACTGATGCCGCAGTCCCGTTTAATTACTGGGTCTCCAAGCTCCACACTTGGACAGAGCTCTCGTTGTATGCCTTGGAGGTGCTGGCATGCCCTGCAGCTAGTGTGACATCAGAGCGGGTTTTCAGTGCCGCTGGGGGTATCATAACTGATACCAGGACACGTCTTACTCCCGAGAATGCAGACAGGCTTACTCTAATTAAGTTTAATAGGAACTGGATTTCACAAGACTTCTTGAGCCCTGAAGACGACAGTACTCAGAGCTGAAGTGCCACGTTCAACATCAATATGATCTAATTAATCATTGTATTATATTGTGTCTTTTTGGTACAAGCAGTATGTACAAGACAAGTAACGATTAGTGTAACCATGTTCCTGCAACCTGTTAATGAGGCTGCTTCATCTTAAACCAACACTATACCTTAACTTCGGTTTCATTAACCATCACAACACCTTTTGACCAAGAATCAAACTTTATTTTCTGTTACCAAACATTTAAAAGCCCCTTGGGCTAATTTTTGGAGCCACCCAGGCTAACAAGTTTATCATGGCCCTTAGGCCTGCATTTACACTCAAAATGCCAAACAGCCCCTTGGGCTAATTTTTCGAGCCACCCAGGCTAACAAGTTTATCATGGCCCTTAGGCCTGCATTTATACCCAAAATGCAAAACAGCCCCTTGGGCTAATTTTTGGAGCCACCCAGGCTAACAAGCTTATCATGGCCCTTAGGCCTGCATTTACACTCAAAATGCCAAACAGCCCCTTGGGCTAATTTTTGGAGCCACCCAGGCTAACAAGTTTATCATGGCCCTTAGGCCTGCATTTACACTCAAAATGCAAAACAGCCCCTTGGGCTAATTTATGGAGCCACCCAGGCTAACAAGCTTATCATGGCCCTTAGGCCTGCATTTATACTCAAAATGCAAAACAGCCCCTTGGGCTAATTTTTGGAGCCACCCAGGCTAACAAGTTTATCATGGCCCTTAGGCCTGCATTTACACTCAAAATGCCAAACAGCCCCTTGGGCTAATTTTTGGAGCCACCCAGGCTAACAAGTTTATCATGGCCCTTAGGCCTGCATTTATACCCAAAATGCAAAACAGCCCCTTGGGCTAATTTTTGGAGCCACCCAGGCTAACAAGTTTATCATGGCCCTTAGGCCTGCATTTATACCCAAAATGCAAAACAGCCCCTTGGGCTAATTTTTGGAGCCACCCAGGCTAACAAGCTTATCATGGCCCTTAGGCCTGCATTTACACTCAAAATGCCAAACAGCCCCTTGGGCTTATTTATGGAGCCACCCAGGCTAAGAAGGTTATCATGGCCGGTAGGCATGCATTTATACCCAATTTTCCAAAAAGCCCCTTGGGTAAATTTTTTGAGGCAACAAGCCTATACCTGCATCGAATATGTTGCTTCTCCGATGCTCTCAAGACAAGCAAGACTATAGTATGGGCCACGCTCCCTCTTCTATATCTAAAAAGAGTTGATCAAGCCCATTGGGCTAATTTTTTGAGGCACCCAGCCTAAGAAGCTTATCATGGCCATTTGGCCTGCATTTATACTCAAAATGCCAAACAGCCCCTTGGGCAAAATTTTGGAGCCACCCAGGCTAACAAGCTTATCATGGCCGGTAGGCCTGCATTTATACCCAATTTTCCAAACAACCCCTTGGGCTAATTGTTTGAGGCAACAAGCCTATGCCTGCATCGAAGACGTTGCTTGTACTATGATCCTGCTGTAGCCTGGCGAAGGGTCCCACTGTACGCTACGGAGATAACGCATAGACGTTGTGTGTTGCAAGTAGACGTCCCAGCCTCTCGCATCTGTGTTCCTAGTGTTGTTGACATACTGAGTCATTAAGTAACCCCCCCCAAACACAGGCACTATTTCTTTGTTAGCAACATTGGTATGTGCAGTAATGATTTTACACGTACTAACCAAGGTGCCCTCATGCGCCATGCAGGCCGTAAAGTACTTGCTAATGATGATGACTTTAAGGCCACCCACAAAACAACCTACACATCCATTCCCTGAAAAAAGACAGACACAAAGCATTTGTTTTGAAAACCTGTATTATTATGCCTTAATGGCAAAGATGTCATATTTTTTTTTTTTTTTTTGCTTTCGAAAAGCAAGGAAAAAAATGAGAAATAAACATATAAACAATAAACATGTCAAAAGTGCAAACATGCACTATTTACATTAAAAAAAAAACCTACATCTGGTGGTAGGTGGGAACATTGTGTGGGGTAGCCTCTACCCCGCCACCATCACCCTGGTCATGGAGGATGTCCAGGGCCCCATGGATAGCCTCCCCCACTGCTTCTAACCCTGTAGGTTGGGTCACCTGGGCCGGTCTCTCAAAATGGCGTTGGGTTGGAAGGTCCATGTTGGTTGGCCAGAAAGGTTGGTACGGCCTCTGGGTCGCCACATAGCTGTCCCGCCGTGGTGTGTGCCTGTCCAGAATGTTTGCACCAGATTGCTGCCACCCCTCCAAATATGAAAAGACCTGGGCAGGGTGGTTTGGAGGGCGACATGCATCGATGACAATATGTATTGCTGACCATGCCCGCAGTCGTCTCTCGAATGGGATGTCATCCAAGAACGGTAGGAGACTGCGGGCAAAGTCAGCATTACTTTGTGCTCGATTTTCTGGCCCTGCAACAACCTCCTCTGGCGGGCGGACATGCCCCAAAGCTGGGGTTGGTGCTGGTGGCGGCGGTGGTGGTGGTGTTGGTGCTGGTGGCGGCGGTGGTGGTGTTGGTTCTGGTGGCGGCGGTGGTGGTGTTGCTGCTGCTGGTGGCGGCGGTGGTGGTGGTGCTGGTGCTGCTGGCGGCGGTGGTGGTGTTGCTGCTGCTGGTGGCGGCGGTGGTGGTGGTGCTGGTGCTGGTGGCGGCGGTGGTGGTGGTGTTGGTGGTGCTGGTGGCGGCGGCGGTGGTGGTGGCGCCGGCCGTGGTGGTGGTGGTGGGTGTTCTCCACGCCGCCTTCTGTTTGGCGGTGGAGGGTTCACAGCACGCCGCCCTCTGTAGTAAGCTTCTCTGTGGGTAAAGTAAAAAAAAATTTGGTGAATGCATTGCATTTGGAAACAAAAACATAGGTCAAACATTAAGTTGCACGCTTTTTAGACTCTGTGTATCTGTGTATTATTAATCAGATATTTGTTATTATTATGAAAGAATAACCAACTGTACATAACATAAAGGAATACGTGACTTTCTTTGCTAATTCCATACTAATACATAATTTTTCACCCCCTGATTAACACCCACCCCCCCCCATCCCATCTAATCTAGACGATCAATAACACCAATGGTTCACATGAAAAAAAAAAAGGCCCCCTGACTTCACTTTTTACTTGACATACTTAATTCACAAAACTTTTAGCTTATATCATCTATATAAAGCAGGGAAGGGGTTGAAAGGTATACAATATATATATATATAATCTATTTATATAATCGGGAGTTTGAAATTCCGGCACTGTAGCCTAATCCCAAACTCCTTAGCGTCACTGCGAGCGGAGACGCGTATGCGCCTTCGCGAGCCGCAGACGCTTAACTCACACAGCCGCTATAGCGTTTTCTCTAGCGGCCTCGCGCCCTCCGCTCACAGCAAGACCTGCGCCCCTCACAGCGCCCAATCCGCCCCGGCATGCTGGCATTTGTACTTCCCCCGTCTGTGCACCCACAGGTCTTAGCAGATCACTGATGCTGACAGCGGGGGGGGACAACACAGACAATCAAATCAGGAGGAGGTCAGTGTCAGGAGGAGATGACAGACGCCCGCCGGGGCCTGTGACACTGCAGAGGTCACAGCGGGGCTGTGTGTGCGGACAACGGGGAGGCCGGGGGCTACGGACGTACCGGACACGTCCTCTGCTCCTGGAGATGTGCCGCGGTTCCGCGCTCGCAGCGTATCTGACGCTGGAGCCGCGCTCACCACGCCCACACCACGCCCTCTGCCAAACAACCCACACCTCTCACTAACCTCCTGCAGCTAACCACACCCCATGTTTACCTTTGCCATGATGTCATTTAGCTGCGGCCGCTATCTTTAATAAGGTCAGAAATGATGGCAGTAATCGGATCTCTGCTCCCTCTAGCACGCCCCAACACTGTAGCACCATCTATTAACCCTATTCTCATCACCTATATACTCTGCTACCCACTGAGCCGCCTGTATACTCTGCTACCCACAGACCCGCCTGTATACTCTGCTACCCACAGACCCACCTGTATACTCTGCTACCCACAGACCCGCCTGTATACTCTGCTACCCACAGACCCGCCTGTATACTCTGCTACCCACAGAGCCGTCTTTATACTCTGCTACCTCAGACCCGCCTGTATACTCTGCTACCCACAGAGCCACGTGTATACTCTGCTACCCACAGACCCGCCTGTATACTCTGCTACCCACAGACCCGCCTGTTATACTCTGCTACCCACAGAGCCGTCTTTATACTCTGCTACCCACAGACCCGCCTGTATACTCTGCTACCCACAGACCCGCCTGTATACTCTGCTACCCACAGACCCACCTGTAACTCTGCTACCCACAGACCCGCCTGTATACTCTGCTACCTCAGACCCGCCTGTATACTCTGCTACCCACAGACCCGCCTGTATACTCTGCTACCCACAGACCCGCCTGTATACTCTGCTACCCACAGACCCGCCTGTATACTCTGCTACCCACAGACCCGCCTGTATACTCTGCTACCCACAGAGCCGTCTTTATCTCTGCTACCTCAGACCCGCCTGTATACTCTGCTACCCACAGACCCGCCTGTATACTCTGCTACCTCAGACCCGCCTGTATACTCTGCTACCCACAGAGCCAAAATGGAAACTAATGTATATATTTATAAATAATACTAAATGTACACAACAGTGCTGCAGATACATACCTTGGCATAGCGGCCACCGGGTGAAGGAAGGACAGCCGGTCATAAAAGTGGTAGTGGTTGAGCAATGGAGCGGCTCCCGGTTGTCTCTCTGAGTACTGCCGGTACTGCTTCTTATGCTGGTCCCGGCAGCTCCTCCACCGTTTTTTAAGATGGTCAACTGTGAAATGATTTGAAACCGGCTTTAGAGATGTGTAATATTTGAAAAAACAAAAGTATGTGTACAAATCAACAATAACATTTTATTCATTTTGTGTGTGTAATGTGTATACAAGGCACAGTGACACGACAGTGTGGAACATCATCAACAGCATTACGGACATTGAGCTCACGTGGCCACAATCACAAATGAGGCAGGACACATGTCAACGCATAAAGAATGTAATAGTGCGGGCACCAGACTCTGGTCATTAGTGGTATTTATATACACCCAACCCCTTGGCCGAAAGAGCCAGGAGGATAAGACATTAAACTCATTGTACTGTTGTGACCCCATCCAAATATAGGCAACTATGCGGTGGAGCATGATAACACATTCAGGGTCCTGTATACCCTGCTATGGGGGCCCTGTATTCCCACTGCTGGGGGCCCTGTAAACCCACTGGGCCACTGTCTACCCACTGCTGGGGGCCCTGTATACCCACTGCTGGGGGGGCCTGTACACACACTGAGGGCCCTGTATACAGGGACTGACTGGCACCCTACAGTTTGGGTCGCAACCCTCCCTCACTGGCCCGACACAGGTGAGGACGGGGGGTGGGGGGGGGTGATGACTGGCGGCCGCCTCACAGTCACCGCAGCTCCCGCATTATCCTATGGCTCGCTCCCAGCCGCAGCCTCGCGCTCCTCACAGCCGCTCGCTAACAGTCGCAGCCGCACGCCACTCACAGACGCTCACTCCCGGACGCAGCCGCGTGCTGATGACGTCATCGCGCGGCCAGGAGCTTCCGTTTCCGCCTGCTGCTTCAGGGACATGCGGATTATTCATGCTCCTGCAGCCGCATGACCCGTGGCACCTGGGCCAGTCCGCCCCTGCCTGTATACGACAATATGGGGGCATGTATACCCAGCTGGGGGCCTGTATACTCTGCAGGGGGAGGTGTATACTCTGCTGGGGGGCTGTCTACCAGTGATAGCCGCTGTATACCAGGATGGCGGTGAATATGTTTTCATAGTTTTTCGGGGCAAAAATAGGGGGGTCGGCTTATACACGGGTCGGCTTATACACGAGTATATATACAGTAAATGCAATATATAACGTGTGAACTCATTTAACTTACTTAGATTGCTCTGTTCCTCATGGTCACTCCGATGGAACGCAGGGAACATCTCTTGGGCGATCTCTCTCCAGGCTGTATTAATAAGGGTCGTATCCCCATACTCAGGATCTGTAGGGAGCCATAGAAATGGACGAGCCTCCACAAGTGCAATAAGACGCAGCGTGTTCACCGTGCCACGTCCTGCTGCCATGATTGCACTGATGAACGGATCGCTCTGTGTGTGCCCCTGTCAGCGCGACTCGCTTCCTGTTTCCTTAAACCATAGTGTGTGCTGGAGAATCCCTTCCCTCGCAGCATCGGCTACAAGCCTCAAAATAAGAGAAAAACCAGCGAGTTTGAACTCGCACACTTTCAGAGACACATCAGCGAGTTGTAAATGTCATTATTCGCTATTACTCGGGTCCCTATTCATTAACATTGGACTCGCTGGACTCGCAACGAGTCCCGAGTCCTTGACTCGGACTCGTTGGGGTCTTGCGATTCCGAGTCTTTTCGGACTCGCTCATCCCTAGATATAACCTTAAGTTGAAAAGATTTTCGTTTTTTATTTTGTATGATTATGCAGGGGCAGGCTGGGCTGGGGGGCAGGGAGGCAATTGCCCCCCAGGCCGGTGCCCAGGATACGGTCGCTCAGGGCTGCTGGAGGACCAGCAGTGATTTTAACACATGGCGCACCTGCAGTGTGCTGCTGCATCATCCCGTTGTCCAGCCCGACATGCAGCAGTGTGTGATCAGCAAGCCGGGACTGGCAATCTGGCAATATGCTGAAAGTAAATTGGACCCCCTCAGCCCCTTTAAATCTCTCTCTGCGGTCGCCAGTCGGGAGCCGCAGAGTAGTGTTTCCGGCAGGAAGCTCCTGGCTCTGTCCCTGCAGCAGAGGCTTCTTGGAGGAGGAGTATGTGAGCTCCACTCCTCAGCGGCTGGAGCTGCTGACGCCTCCTGCTCCGCATGTAGAGCCATGCAGTTCCTGCCCTGCCTGCCGGTGTCGGGCACCTTCCCATCCATTTTCCTGTCCGGCAAGGGGCTGAGTGTGTGTGTGTGTGTTGGGCTGTGTGCGTGGCTGCATATGTGTGTGGCTGCATGTGTTTGTGTGCATGGCTACATGTGTGTATCGGCTCCATATGTGTGTGTGTGTTTGTGGTTGCATATGTGTGTGTGGCTGCATATGTTTGTTTGCATGGCTGCATATTTGTATGTGGCTGTATATGTGTGTATGTGGGTGCGTGTGTGTGTGTGGCTGCATATGTGGATATGTGCATGGCTTCATATTTGTGTCTGCACATGGCTACATGTGTGAATGGCTGCATATGTGTGTATTTGCCTGCATGTGTGTGTGGCTGCATATGTGGGTGTGTGCATGGCTGCATATGTGTGTGTGTGTGCGCGTGGCTGAATGTGTTTGTGTGGCTGCATATGTGTGTGTGCCTGCATGTGTTTGTTTGTGGCTGAATATGTGCAGTGTGTGGGTGCAGATGTTCATGGCTGCGTGTGTGTGGCTCTATATGTGTGTGTGGCTGCATATGTGTATGTGCGTGGCTGCGTATGAGTGTGTCTGCATAAGTGTGTGTGCAGCTGCATATGTGCGTTTATTCATGGCTACGTGTGTGTGGCTGCATATGTGCACGTGTTCATGGCTGCTTGTGCGTGGCTGCATATGTGTGCGCACGTGGCTACATGTGTGTATGACTGCATTTGTGCACATGTCCATGGCTGCGTGTGTGTGTATGTGCGTGGCTGCATATGTGTGTGCGTGGCTGAATATGTGAGGTGTGTGGGTGCGCGTGTGCATGGCTGCATATGTATGGGTGCTCATGTGTATAGCTGCGTGTGTGTGTATGTCAGTGTGTGCATGAATATATAAAGAGGGTGCACTGCTATAGTCAAATACAGTGGGTACAGCATCAAGAACAAAATGCCAAGAATAACAGGAGAAAAAGAAAAGACAGTAGTTAAAGGGAACCTTTCACCTTCTTTGGACATTTTAAACTGTGCCCACCAGTTTACACATAATGTAAATGGGGTTCTAGTACCCCCCTCTATGTGCCCAGACGTGCCCCTCATACCTGAGAAAATAACTTTTATTCTGTCCAGCGCTGGCCTCCTGTTGCTATTTAGTCCAGTTGGATTATATCCTTGCCGCCTCCTGGCGACAAAACCTGCCCTGGACTTAAAACTAAAGCCCCCATCTGTGACAGGTGCTTGAGTGACAGCTGTACTTGCGCCTGTGACTCACCATGGACCAGGGGATGCAGGTCTCAGGCGTGGTCTGTAGGTCACAGTTTCGGTGCCTGAGGCTGTGGGCCCAGTGGTCAATGTAAAAAGGGGAAAAAGAAAAATAATAATAAAATAAAGTTCTTGTTCGTGACGCCACCTGTAGGTTCCGGTGATGGCACCGGCACTGCTTGATCCTCCGGGGTGATGGGCGGCAGCAAGATGGAGTCGCTCCCTACAGGACGAGCAAGGTCCTCGAAGCTGTGAGCTGTAATGGTGGAATAGGGCAGCTCAGTCATTTCTGTGAAGCAATGCAAGTGAATAACAGGTCTGGAATAAGGCTCGGACACGCTCCTCACTCTGCATGGGTTCTTAATTCTGTTAAACGGCAACTTCACAAGGTATGCGATGGTGTCAGCTAAGGCAGTGGACCGGGTGGTTCTGGCAATGAGCAGCGTCCCTCTGAAGCTCCACAGGTGTCTTTCTCTATCACTGTCTGTCCCTTCTCTTCGCTTCTCTGTTATACCCAAACAGGAACACTTAGGGCCTTCAGTTGGGTCACCACTGCGGCCCCATTCACTCGGCGGGCCCTGGCCTTCAATGGTAGGTGCTCCCGGTATAAGCTGCGGTAGTTTGTCATTTAGTGGGTCGTGCACCTGTAAAGCCTGCGACCACTCCGGGTTCTGTGGTTCAGGGATATAGCCTGCTGGACCACCTCGGAGCCAGTACTCTGGGTTCTGTGGACTGGGCCAAGATAGTCGGTTATCCTCTCTATTCTTTGGCCTCTCTCTCTCTTTTGGGTCACCAGGTTGAGGTACCCTCCCAGTTAGCTTTCTCAGTGCTTCTCTGTAGCTTCTCCAACTCTGCTACATCTGTTGCTTTCACTTTGCTGTCTGTGCTGCACGGCCCAGTGCAGCTCCCTTCCGGCTTCTCTGCACTCACTTCCTGATCTGATCTAACTCCTTACTGCTCTCCCACTCACTATATAACCTAGCTCTCTTCTCACCGGGACCAGTTACCCTAGGAACGGGTGTCTGATTGGTCCCCTATCACTAGGTGTATGTGTGTGGTGTTGGAGCTTCAGGATTTTTCTACTCATTACCAGAACAAAGGATATTGTACCTTCCTATCGCACCCTTAGTGGGGCGCCACACCTGTGCAGTGGAGCGGGTGTCTACGCTCTATTGAATATAGTGTTGATGTCTCGTGGGACTTCAGAAATCTCACATCATATTGGCACTATGTTCAATAGAGCGTAGACACCCGCTCCACTGCGCAGGCGCGAGTGTGGCTGTCATTCAAGCGCCGGTCACAGATGGGGGTATCATATTTTAAAAAGAGTAGAGCAGGTTTTGTTGCCAGGAGGCAGCAAGTATATAATCCAACAGGACTAACCACAGGACAATACAATAAAGCAGCATCACTGATAGGTGGCAGAGCAGTTAGTGCTCATAGAATTCTATGGAAAGGCAAGACAGAACTATAAAAATGACCAAAAAAAAAAAACAATAAATGGAAGGGGCAAGATCCCCATACCAGATCTGTGTGCTGGAATCTATTCCTGTATTCAACGCTCTTGACTTTCCATAGAATTCTATAAGCACTAAATGCTCTGCCACCTATCAGTGCTGCTGCTTTATTGTATTGTCCTGTGATCAGGACCGTATATTTATGCTAGGAGGGCTCTTTCTGCAGTTATTGTCATCATATTATGTTTTTAATTGTTTTTATATGTCCCTTTAGTATATAATAAAGTTTGGCCATGTTCACACACAATTTGCACTTTTTTAGCACTCCTAAAACCACATGCGTTTTTTTAAGAGTGCCAAAAAATGTTCCTTGTGTGTCTGAAAACTTTAAAAACGTTTTTGGACTTAGGGCCCTTTCACATCTGCGTTTATTTGAAATCGCGGCAGATGCGGTGAAAAAAACGCATCTGCCGCGATTGCCGCATAACCGCTGCACTTGCGGCGCGGTTGCGGTAATCCCCATAGAAAGTATAGGTGGAATTGCGGCAGGTGCGGCTGACCGCGGTTTTTTTCGCGGCCGCACCTGCCGCAAGTGCAAAACCGCACTTGCCGCACCTGCCGCAATTCCACCTATACTTTCTATGGGGATTACCGCAACTGCGCCGCAAGTGCAGCGGTTATGCGGCAATCGCGGCAGATGCGGTTTTTTCACCGCATCTGCCGCGATTTCAAATAAACGCAGATGTGAAAGGGCCCTTAGTCACTTTTTCACCAAATAACCAAAAACGCATGGAAAAAAAATTGTTTGTTGACCAGGTGGAATTTTTCTTTTGTTTTCTTGTCGACCAAGGAGGGGGGGTGCTCTTGAAATTTTTTTTGTTTTCTTGTTGACCAAAGAGGGTGGGTGGGGGGAGGGGTGGTGCTGTCGGAATTTTTTTTTTTCCAGTAGTTGCTGACCCGTTTCCAAAAACGCTAGCGTTAACGCACATGCCTGTATTTGCCTTGCGTTAACGCATGCGTTTCCCATAGGGCCCCATGTTAAAAAAACGCATGCGTTTTTGGGAAACCACCCCTGCGTTTTTTTCCAGCAGCCAAAAACGCTGCATGCAGCGTTTTTTGGACTGGGGGAAAAAAACGCAAGTGGATCTGAAAAACGCATGTACACTCAAATGCACCCTGTGTTATCGCACCTGCGTTTTTTTTAACAGACCAAAAAACGCAGAGATGCCCAAAAAAATGCATGTGTGTGAACATGGCCTTTGTTGTTGTTTTTTTTTAGAAATCTACTCTATTATCTGGTGTACACATCTCTTTAACTACTTTCTTTTCTTTTTTTTCTTGGTTATGCATGTATGTGTGTTTGCCTGTATGTGTATGTGCATGCCTGCATGTGTATGTGCATGCCTGTATGTGTATGTGCATGCCTGTATGTGTATGTGCATGCCTGTATGTGTATGTGCATGCCTGTATGTGTGTTTGCTTGTATCTGTATGTGCATGCCTGCATTTGTATGTGCATGCCTGTATGTGTATGTGCATGCCTGTATGTGTATGTGCATGCCTGTATGTGTATGTGCATGCCTGTATGTGTGTTTGCTTGTATCTGTATGTGCATGCCTGTATGTGTATGTGCATGCCTGTATGTGTATGTTTGCTTGTCTCCATGTCTTCGTGCTGCATGTGAACAGGTCTGTGTAATGTGTGCGTGCATATCTGCATATATATAATTGTATGTATTTTTTATAAAATGTGTGTATGTCAGTGTCATATCTGGGGGGTGGGCAGGGGCCACTGTCTGCATATATGGAGATAATAAGGAGAGTGACTGAGCAAATATGCGAGGAGACATCATAGGGTAGAACAGAGAGGACTGCATGAGAGGATAGTGTGAGGGCGCAGCAAGGAAAGGACAGAATGCTGAGGTGGGGGAGTGTGATTAGGGGACATATTATAGAGACTGGGCAGTATAGGGGGGACACAGTGTGAGAGGACTGTGTGAGAAGGGGCCACAGTATGGAAAGGAGAGGACAGGGTGGAGAGCATGTGCCATAAGAGGGACAGTGTGTAAATCATGTTTATTCAGGGGCACCTTGTAGGGCAGATTATTTTTATTCAGGAGCATTATAATAATTCTGTTATTTTTAAAGGCATCATGCCGGGGCGTACTGCTGAAGACTGGAGAAGATGGAAGTCTGCAGAGAAGAGCTGTAAATATGAAGAGTCATCATGGCGTCTGGACAAGATGAATAAGGAGTAAGAAAGATAATTACTCTAACCAGAGAAGATGTCACCTACAAGGTACCTGGATGTAAATGTTTTTTGTGATCCTGCCTGCATCTCATCAGTACTGAGGTTCCTGTATGATCTGCAGTCTGATGACCGATGACAACAACTCCCAGTATCTTCTTACCGTTATTAAGAACATACTGGCAGTTGGAGGTTCATGCAGTACAAATATATACAGGTCTGACCTGACTTTACAATTGCTGTAGTAGGTACTGATAGTAGTCCTGATTCTCAAATTCATATACAAATAGTGGTCCTGGTGATTTAGTCATGTACTGATGGTGGTTCTGATGGTTTATGTACTAATGATGGTCCTGTTGATTTATTCATATACTAGTGGTGGTCCTGGTGATGTATTCAACTAGTGGTTACTACGGGGATGTATTTCTGTACTGCTTTTGGGTCTTGTCATGTATTTTTGTACTAATGGGTGTTGTGATGCTCTCTTTATGTACTGTAGATGGTTCTGATTATGGATTTCTGTACTGATGAGGGTAGTTGTAGTGTGTTTCCGTACCGATGGGGGTTTTAGGGTTACATTTTCTTCCGGTGGTTCTGGTGATGTATTCTTGTAACAGTTATTGGTTCTGATCCTGTACATGTAACAATCCATAAAATGTAAGATTATCTGGCATATGGCTATGTTAATAAAGTATTGTGCCATCTGACAATTTAAGTTACTACATTTTTATATTTTAGGAGCATTAAAGGGATTATCCAGCTTGATAAAGATCACGTTGGTGATCGAAACGTCGCTTGCTGTGACCCTGGAATAAAGAAATCAGAAGTTTTTTGCACCATCTAAGTCTGTGTCGCTGTCCTTTCTCATATGGGCATCCCAGATACGTCATAACGCCAGCGCTCATAACATCTCCCAGCCTCTACGGGTTAGAAGGACTTAGCGTCCTGTATTTTGTTACCGGTGGCCATTTTGTTGAAGCTAAATCTCCATACTAGCCCATAATACCGGACCACAATTTGAATCCATTGTTGGGAACAAACAGCTATCCTTCTTATATTATCAGTATGGTTTACTACGCAATGTATATGTTACCCTTCATCTATACTAGCATTCGCACAACAGTTGATTAATACATACATCATGGAACCATGATGCATGTGTATATATATCTTCTTATTAGTGAGTACAGCATATAAGTGATCATTTTATGTAAAATATAATAAATATTATTCAATAATGAAATTATAAGAAATCATATAAAGGTGAATTTAAGACACAAAAGGTTAAAACCTTTTATGAAACATAACCTCTGTAGTGTAAGGAGTTGTTAGAGTGTTCCTTATTCAGTCTATGATCAACACGCTACTATGGTAGACAATTTGTGACCATGAGGATAGCGAATACATTATGGAATGTTATGGTTCTGAATATTTTGCTAGGTGTTTCCCCACTTGTAGCTTGCAATTAAGCAAGAAAATTCAAGCTCTATATAAGTCTATCTATATAATCACACACTAAACTTTGGGCAGTTGCAATGCAATACTCTACATCGGACAGTCTAAGTCTTGTGGCTAGCTATTCTTACTTAGTACCATACAAGGTGGGAAGTAACGACCCGACTCACTTGGATGCTGCACTCGATAAAATATTTGTTTCCCGATCTCCAGTTTTCAATGTCCAATTTTCAGGGCTTGACCGTGTAGTCTGGTTCCTTTCTGGAGGCAGTGCTTGGTGTTCTCACTTTGATTCTTGACACAGTCTAGTTTCACTGTTTGGTCTTCAGGTTTCTCTGGCGATGATGTTTGGTTTTTGGAACCCTCTGGAGACAGTAGGGTTCAGGTCTTTTTTGGACTCAGTACACTTCCTGATGCTGCCACTTAAGACAAGACGGGCCTGCTTTCCTGCGTCCGCTCCCCATGTGGTCTTGTTACTAATTCTATCTCCCAGCCTTTTATATGTTGTAAGTGCACCACAGTTGTCACCTGGCCCAGCATCCTTTTCTAACTTTTCCCTTGAGGAAATATATTCTATACAGTTCAGTGTCAGGTAGTCCTTGTTCAAAGGCAGATAGCGATGTTGATCTAGAAATACCGTGGGACATCGAATATGTATGTCTTCTGTTGGACTTCACATTTGTGTTTGTGTCTGCATGCTGATGGCATGCAGACACAAACGCAGTGAAAAGCAGGGTCATTTTTTGTGTCCGCAGTGGAGAATGTCCGCCTGCAGACACATCATTGTGGAGCCCGGGCAGCCAATCGGCGGTGTCCGGGGGCGGGCCGGAGGTGGAGATCAGCGGCGGAGATCTCCTCCTTCAGGCCGCCGGTAAGCTCCGAGACGTATCAGCGGGGTTTAACAGCTGATCTGAAAGCTGTTTGAATCTTCCCGCGCCGACACCGAGAGGAGATGTCGGCGCGGGAAGATTCAAACAGCTGTCAGATCAGCTGTTTCTCCCCGCCGACACCGCTAGGAGATTACCGTCGGCGGGGAGGAGGAGATCATCAGAGGCTCCAGCTGATCTCACGGTGGCCGTCTGTGATCTCCTGTGACATCATCGGCGGCCACCGGGAGAGATCTGAATGTGATCCGCAGCGTTCTGCTGCGGTGTCATTCAGAGGACACTGCGGATCCATTGAGATCAATGCATTTTTTGTGCGCTTGCGGGCGCTTGCGGATAGAACAAGCGCCACAAACGCACAAAAAAATGCTGCAAGCTGCGTCTGGAGTGCGGTCAGAGGGTGCATAAATTATGCGCATCCGAACGCAAATGCGGCCAAACGCAGCCATACGCAGGCACATGCGTTCCCATGTTAAACATAGAAACACATGTGCGCAAGTGTTTGGCTGCGTTTGGTACGCTGCACTCTATACGCAAATGTGAAGGCAGCCTTACCCACACACTGCCACCTGGAAAAATGGAAGAATGAGTAAGAGAAAGGGAGAGAATAATGTGAAATGGCCTTGCTATGGATTGACACGTGCAAATTCGACCAAGGTCCTGCTTCTGGATTGAGTAGCTGGTAGTTTCTCGTTACCTTCAACAATTTTTGGGTGCGTTCTACCTTTCCTAGAACCTCTGGTTATTGAGGGCTAGAAGGCCGTCTAATTATACTGAAACTTATATTAAAGGTACTCTGCTGGATCATTTCATTGCAGCATCCTGAAGAAAGGAAATGAATTATGTAAGAGGAAGAAAAGATGAAGAGGCCATGCTCCAAGAATTCAGACTTACCTCCAGAATACAAATTTGGACCCCAAGTTTGGCCTAAATAAAGGGGATACAACTAAATTATTCAAAGGGATGACTAGCTTGGCTTACCTAAATGGTAATAAGGAACGTCTAGGCCTACTTAAGAGGGGTCTTCTGCAGATTCAGTGGAGCTCTCCTGTCTTCTGACCACCTTAAAAAGCCTAAAGGCTATGCCCTATTGAAAACTTTTCTAAATGCCTCTTTTATGTCTTTATTCCTGAAACTGTATATAATTGGGTTTATCAGTGGGAAACCCATTGTGTAAAACAAAGATAAGAGTTTACTTGTGGACAAAGAGAGTCCAGATGGAAGGACATAAATACAAAACAAAGTTGTGTAAAACAGGCATACGGTCGTAAGGTGGGAGCTACAGGTGGAGAAGGCTTTATATCTTCCAGTTATGGATGGGATTCTTAATATCACTTGTAATATGTAAACATAGGACACCAAAATCATTGCAAATGGAAGAACAAGAGCCAGAGCACCAAAGATCATAAACTCCAGCTGAACTACAGAGATATCAGAGCAGGACAGCTCTAAAATGGGTGGATAGTCACAAAAGAAATGGTCAATCACGTTGGCTCCACAAAAATGTAACTGACCTATTGTGGTTGTATCAATCAATATGAAAAAGAAGCTTAACAGCCAAGACATGGCCACCAGCTTGACACAAAGTGCAGTGTTCATTAGGCTGTGATACCGTAATGGGATACAAATGGCCAAAAATCGGTCATAAGACATCACTGTGAGGAGAAGACACTCTAAACTTTCAGACACTGCAAAAAAGTAAAATTGTGAGAGGCAACTTGTAAAAGATATCATGCTTACGCCATTTAGTACCAATGACAGTGTTTGTGGGGAGATATCTGTACTCAACAGCAGGTCAGATAGAGAGAGTTGAGTGAGGAAGTAGTACATTGGAGTGTGGAGGTTCTTGCTCATGGACACCAAGGTGATGATCAGGAGATTCCCACTCACAGTTGCAAAGTAAACCACCAAAAGTAGAGTAAAACATAGAGGTTTAAAATTTTGGATATTTTGGAAACCGAGAAGGATGACATCGGAGATAGAGGTGACATTATTTCTTTGCATGGCCTAAAAACAAACACATATGTTCAAAAGTCAACACTCAGGAGTCTCAGAAAGAGATGAGTGTAAATTTGTGCTGATAGGATAGGCCAATTTACCAGTTAAAATATTTTCTAAGATGTAAGCAGATCATAGACAGAAGATAGCAATTAGGCATTATTATTATTATTATTATATTTATAAATGTGATTACTTCAGAGTCCCTGGGAATAATAGACATAACAGCCATCGTCACAGAATGCAGCAGAAGACAGATAAGAAGAAAGGAACTCGGCAACAGTGGGAGTTTATACAAAGAGCCTCACAGGTTGACACATCTTCATCCACTAAATAATAATAATAATAATAATAAATCTTTATTTATATAGCGCCAACATATTCCGCAGCGCTTTACAATGTAGGGTTAGAGTACAGAAAATATAATACAGTAAGTAATTACAGTAGAGAACAAATACAGTAGAATAATTGGATACAAAACAATAGGCATAGAATCAATGTAACAAAGAAAATACAATAAATAAAGCAAGAAATGAAGGTGACCCTGCTCAAAAGAGCTTACAATCTACGACGGGATAGGGGTTGCACAAGGTACAGGAGCTTATTGCACGGATGGTCCAGGCATCTGGAGGAAATGGGGCATAGAACTAAGCTTACATGAATGGTCATCAGTCTGTGTAGACCTTTATGGTTTGGTGGAGTTTGTAGAAGAGTAATGTCCAGAGGGATAGCCCATTCACTGTCTACAGTACAAAGGACTTCTATTAGGGAGTATGATAGGCCGCCTTAAAAAGATGCATTTTTAGGGATCGTCTGAAGCCATGCAAGTTGTGGATAGTCCTGATTTCTTGGGGTAAAGCATTCCAGAGGTTTGGTGCAGCTCTGGAGAAGTCTTGGAGCCGGGAGTGGGAGGATCGGATTAGTACAGATGTCAGTCGAAGGTCATTTGAGGAACGTAGAGAACGGGTGGGGTGATAGACAGAGATGAGGGAGGAGATGTAGGGGGGAGCTGCACTGTGAAGAGGACGGGTGGGGTGATAGACAGAGATGAGGGAGGAGATGTAGGGGGGTGCTGCACTGTGAAGAGCTTTGTGGGTGAATGGGTAAATATGTCAGTGAAAGAATATTATGAAACAGCTCAGTATTGTCTGTATGATGCACTCACCTTCTAGTAGAAACGATGGTACTAACAGGCTGAATGAAGACTCTCATTACGTCCTTCCTTGCAGGTAGATCTTTCTATGTGCGCTATACAAGCTCTATCCTATATAATACATGGCAGATTTCTCAAAGGAACAACAAATGCATTTTCACAAGACAATTAAGAGGATTTTCTAATGAGGCCACTGGGGTTCAAGAGAAATAGAGAAATTGTTAACTAGACAACAAATTTACCATGAAATAGAAGCAATCACTATCACAGTAACCAGAAATACTATGTACACATCTAGTGATGAGTGAGCGTGTTCAGCATCTGACTTTTCCATTGACTTTTATTATACTTGGTACTTAAGTTGCACCTGGCACCCCAAAACATGATTGAGTAACAAGCAGTGGTAAGTAGAGATGAGCGAACACCTGAGTAGTCAGATTCCGCTTTGTCTGCCAAATGCCGACTTGCTCATCGAACAGTTTGCCGAAACCCCACGAATACCATTGAAATCAAAGGCAGGCAACATCAAACGCATAGCAAACACCTTCGAAGGTGTCCAAAAGCTGCCGAACAGAGCTTAAATAACACATACACACACTCGGATCATCTTACCGGTTTACTGCTCCTTGCTTCAGATGTCTCTCACAGAATGCCACTCTACCGCTCACTTACTTCCGGGGCCACCTATTAAGCTTCATGCATATTCACTTCACTGACTGGCAACAGACAATCACAGATGCTCATGCTCTGTGAGAGCGTCTGTGATTGTTTGTTACAATCAGACTGCATTTCTACAATCTAGATGGTGTCTGTGCTTGGCTGTCATACACATTAGTGTATGGCAACCAATATGGCATCATAGTGTTTAAAAAAAAGAAAAATGGATGAAAAAATGCGTAAAGCTCCACTGTATTTTTCATTCTCAAAACAGATAAAGCAGTAAGCTTCAAGCTGCCACTCTCAGCTGCCAATTTTTACCTTGGCTGACAAAATTAATAGTGTAGGACTCTGCGCTATTTTTTATTGCCAGTCAAGGTAAAACTAGGCAGCTGGAAGCTGGTATTTTTGGCTAGGCGAGGGCCCGTTGTTAAAGGGCCCCCCATGCTATAGAATAGCAAACTGAAGCCACCCCATAAATTTGCACATTCTTTGGCACTTTACCCGGCACTTCCAGTTGACGTGTAGTGGTGGCAAAGTGGGTAATAAGGGGTTAATACCAGCTTTGTATTGCCATCTGGCATTAAGCCCAAATTTCTTAATGTCAGACAAATGTTAGACCCGACCATTAAGAATTTCAACTAAACAGTAAAGAAGACACAACACAGATAAAATAATAAAAAATACAAACACAAACACATATCTGAACTCCATCTTTATTACCCCCTTGTCAAACTCATCCTTGATACTCTATGACATCTTCTCGTTTGGAGACCGTGGTGAAGAATACAGCATCCTTTCACCGGTGCCTCCAAACACTAAATGAATTAGCTGCTAGCTCCAGTCCAATAAGTGTATGACTCCTGAAGGCACCCAAGGACAGTTCAGGTGACCATGGTACCCGCTATGGTTAGTGGCCACCATGGTTACCTGAATGGTGACCTCAGGACTCACCGCTTATTAAACCAGAGCTGGTGGTGAGTGACGTGGGCGGACAGCTGGGTCGATTGCCATAGCTATCTGAATTGATAACTATTGTCAGCTGACCTGATCTGGTCAGGTCACGCCATTTCTATGGCAATCCCATCAGCTGATTGCCCATGTCACTCACTGCCAGCACCAGACCGATAAGCAGTGATTTGCTAAGATCACCTGAGGTTACCATGGTCATATACACACTATATAAGACAGTACACTGAAATACATTATTTAAAGAGGATCTGTTATGCCCCTGACGCTATGCAAACTGAATGCAGCACTGAATGCAGCATGTCTGCTGCATTCAGGGAAGGGGTCCCCCATGTTCCTACATGCTAACCAGACTTTATAAAGTGTACAGATAAGGAGTCCGGAGGGCCTTAAGGTGCAGTCACACATAACGATCGCTCCAACGATCCCGACAGCGATAACGACCTGCCGGGATCGCTGGAGTGTCGTTACCTGATCGCTGGGGAGCTGTCAAACAGGCAGATCTCCCCAGCGATCAGGCCCTGGGAGCCACCTCCCACATCGCTCCCTGCTTAGCGCTGTCTTGGCAGAGCAGGGAGAACGCTGGTAACTATGATAAACAGCGCGGTATCCGGGCAGCGCACGCTGCTTGGATACCCGCTGTTTATCATAGTTACCTGTGTTCTCCCTGCTTACAGGCAGTGCTAAGCAGGGAGAACGCTGGTAACCATGGTAAATGCCGGGTATCTAGGCAGCGCGCGCTGCCTAGATACCCGGTGTTTACCATAGTAACCAGCCCTGTGAAGTCACAGATCGCTGGTTTCTCGCTGTCACACGCAGCGATGCGTGCTGACCAGCGGGAAACCAACGATCAAAAAATGACCCAGAGCACTTTGCAGCGATCAGCGACCTCACAGCAGGGGCCTGATCGCTGCAAAGTGTCACACATAACGACATCGCTGGAGAGATCGTTGTAACGTCACAGTTACAACGATCTCTCTAACGATATCGTTATGTGTGACTGGGGCTTTACTCAGTATTAACCTTCGTCCGGCTGAGTAGGTACAATTGTAACTATTTCGTTTTAAAATTGCAATAACTTTTTTTCGAAAAGCCGCAGAGGGCTGAAATTTCGTGACATCTCTGCAGTTTTGGTCCAGAATATATTGGCCAAATTTCAATAAAATATCTCCACCCCCTTCCAAGATAAGGGGTCGAGATATTTTTGCATCCATAACAAGCTGTATAGGTACAAATGTACCCTCATATATTTTGAATGAAGATAATGCAAGGAAAAAAGAAAAATATTTTTTTAATGATAATGCTATTTTATTATTATAAACAAGTAAAATAACTGTTCATTTACATTATAAAAGAAAATGTTAGCACACACCAGTTAGTTAAGATACGTACATTTAGGGCCCTACAAATGCAGTACGTTAAAACATTTTACTAAATCGTTATTTCTTTTAAGAAGAATCTTTACATGATCATGATGATTATATTGTTTCTATGGTTTGATTCAATCACATGTTCTGCCAAAGACGGCTCCTTTTTATCTCATAAATCTAAGTTAAGGTAAACAATTTCAAAGGGACAATGAAGGGAGAAGTAAGCTTGCCCCTACTGAATCCTTGCATCCATTTTATTAAAGTTAGAATATAGATTTTAAATTTATTTTTTTCATAGCTTCACTTATATTGTTATTCCTTAGACTGTATATAATGGGGTTGATGAAAGGAGTGAATACGGTATACAGCAGAGATAGGAGTTTACTGATATTCATGGTTTGTTCTTGTTTTGGGAAAACGTAAACACTGAACACTGTCCAGAAGAATATAGAGACCACAATGAGGTGGGAGCTACAGGTGGAGAAGGCTTTATGTCTACCGGTACTGGAAGGGATTCTTAAGATAGCAGCAATAATCTTGACATAAGATATGATTATTATTATGATTGGGATGATTACTAACGGGTTACCTAACAATGTGATTTCAAGGTGAACAATGGAAGTATCGGAGCAGGCAATGTCCAGTAAAGGATTCATGTCACAAAAGAAATGGTCAATGATATTAGGTACACAAAATGTTAGAGTTGCTGTAGTCATAGAATCAATCAATGTCGTCGAAAAAACGCAACTCCAAGAGAAGACGGCCAATGTCATACAACGAGTCCTTGTCATTATGGTGGCATAACGGAGGGGATTACAGATGGCCACGTACCTGTCATAGGACATCGCTGTGAGGAGAAGACATTCAGACACTACTGAGGAAGAAAAGATATAAAGTTGAGTGATACAACCAATAAAAGTAATAGTTCCCCCATTATACAGAATAATCTGAAGCATCTTGGGGACAATATTTGTGGTTAACAAGATGTCACTCAAGGACAGTTGTGAGATGAAGAAGTACATCGGAGTCTGGAGGTTCTTGGTAATGGTTACCAGCATGATTATCAGGAGGTTCCCGCACACCATCCCACAATAAATTAGCAGGAAAAGACAGAATAGGAGAATTCTTATATATTTAGTTGATTGAAATCCTAATAGGAAAAAATCTGCAACAATGGTCAGATTCCGCTTCTGTGTGTAGAAGGATACAAGAAAGAGAAGACTATTTACATCTGTCAAGATCAAGTCATAAATAGGGATGAGCGAGAAAACTCGCTACTATTCGGTATTCGCCGAATAGTAGCGGTATTCGGGCCACTCGCTACTCTCCGAGTATCTTATGTGTACTCGGGAGTAGCGAGTAGTCCTAATACTTTCGCAGTGTATCTATAGATACACTGCGAAAGTACCCTAAAAGTGAATAAACGTTATTAAAAAATGATAAGATTACATACTCATCTTCCGACGCCTGCACCGGGACCGGCAGAGAAGCCATCCGATCGCTGGACAAGGACCTTTCACTACCAGCCAATCAGATGGCCGGTAGCGATTTGACCAATCAGTTGGCGCCACGTCACAACCATGTTATCGCTAGTCGCCACCTGATTGGCCAATTTGCAAGGTCCTAGATGTACTGTCAGGACCTTGCAAACAGGCCAATCAGGTGGCCGCTAGCGATGACATAGTTGTGACGTGGCGCCATCTGATTGGCCAAATCGCTACCGGCCATCTGATTGGCTGGTAGTGACAGGTCCTTGTCCAGCGATCGGACAGGTGAGTATGTAATTTTATTATTTTTTAACAACTTTTATTCACTTTTAGGCTACTTTCACTGTGTATCTATAGATACACTGTGAAAGTATTCGTACTCGCTATACTCGCAACGAGTAGCGAGTACCGGTACCTACTCGTTGCGAGTATAGCGAGTATGAATATTAAGGTACTCGCTCATCCCTAGTCATAAAGTTATAATAATATGCACAAGGGATGTGCGATCTAACTGATCAATGTAGTTTGTGCCACGATATACTGTAGGTGAAGCTTGTGAGAAGAATATATATGAAACGTGATCAGAACACTTATTCAGCTAAAATCGTATGTCCTCCAATATCTCCTAAAAAGAAATGCACAAAACAGCCTAGCATTTTGCAGAAAGGGAGACAAGTTGTTGACTTTCCCTTAAAATGTCCCTATAAATTGCATGAATTAAATTTTGCAGAACAGTTTGTGAAGGGCACTATTTCTGTTTCAGCCTGACCAGTGCAGAAAGATATGGTTGATTAACATTGTTGTGGAAGATCATGACCAGCTGCCAAGAGCCCAGACCTCATCCTTATTCGCCAACTTTTGGATGAATTGCAATGGTGATCATGACGCAAAGCAAAGTGTCCAACACCGAAGTCTGAAATCACAAGTAGATATGAGCAAAACCTTTGAAGTTTGGATTCGGCTTAGTTTGCCGAACGAGCAAGTTAGTTTTCCAAACTTCCAAAACCCATTCAACTTATTGGGAGGCAAAATTAATTCTTAGAAAACACCTTCAAAGGGGAAAAAGTAGCTGCCAAACACAGCTTAAACTCTTTTACAGCGAAGTCTTGCTGTTTTGGCACAGAAATTATCTTCCTTAAGCAAGCTTCCTTAGCAAGCTTCAGTGCTGCTGTAACCATGCTACCAGGACCGCTCATGTATTTCAGATATCCTCATGACTTCTCTGAGATTATCCCAGGTGACATAGCAGGTATCATGCAGCAGGGAATCCTGCTGTATGACCTGAGATAACCTCAGTGGTGTCAGTGCTCGTAACACTTGCGGTCTCACTAGAGCGAGACATAGTGGATATATCTCTATCTGAGTGCGTTTGAGGAGCAGTGGCATCAGGGTGTGCAGTGCAGTTCAAACTTGAGGGATAGCCCCTGTGTGGCCTCTCAGGTCTGAAGTGCAGTAATGTTTGTGATGGCATCGCTTGTACACTCTCACGCGTGCTGCTCTCAAAGCATATGGGGGATGTTTTCTTTGAACTTGAACCACCATATTCTTGTTGCTTCATTCTTCTTTTGAAACAGATTTTGGGAATTTGCATCAAAATCCGCATGTATACCTTGAATCTAGCAAAGTCTGTGAGAGTTCAGAAGTGCTGTGCTAACAAGTTTTCTTTCCTTGCAGATTTGGTGCAGATTTTGTGCCAGAAAAAAAGAAATCTGAATCACATGTGCAAGGGAAAAAAACAACGTGGGAAAAGCACTTCTGACCTTTCATAAACTTTGCTGGCATCAGGATAGACATGTAGATTTTGATGTAGATTCTCAAAATCTGTGTTAAAAAAACATCAAACAACACACAGATGTGGTGAAAGGGCTTGCTGCCACCTAGGTACATCCACAGAGATTTCTAGGGCAGGAGTGACCCACTACAGTCTGTAAGGACTGAAAACCGTGCACGTTTTCAGGATTTCCTTAGCATTGCCCTAGTGCTAATTTCATCACCTGCAGAGCTGATGTTTCCAGCACCATGTTTAATGCTAAGAAAATCCTAACAACATGCACTCTTTGCAGCCCTTGAGAACTGCACTTCGCTAGCCCCATTTAACTAGAGTGTGTATATTGTCTTTATCATGGACTCATTGTGGGCTCTAAGGAACTATATTCCTATCTGATGTTCTAATGTTAGAAGCTCCAGACCACAGGATCCACCATGAGCAAATCCCCCAGAGTATCCCGCAAGGACTTTAAGCCATTTAATGAGGCTGCAGGTGACATTGAGAGCTTTTTCCATGACTTTGAACATCAGTGTCGGTTAATGGAAGTCCCAGATAGAGAGAAAGTCAGATATCTGGTGGGGCTACTAGAGGGTGGAGCTGCTGAAGCCTATAGAGCTATGGACCCTCGGTGGAACTGCGAGTATGGGGATATTAAAGAGGCCATCCTGGAATATTATGCAATAACCCCAGACATTTACAGGACTCAGTTCCGCTCCTTAGCCTGTGATGGGGAAGTGTCTTTCAAGATGAATGCTCATAAGAAAAGCATGTCATTGCTGGCTGGAGGTAGAGGGAGCCTTAACTTGGGAGACCTTCCTCCAGCTAATCCTAAAATTACAATTCTATGCCAAATGCCCTGCTGAGATCCGGGAATGGGTGCGTGAGAGGAGACGAGCAACAGTGGAACAAGCTGCTGCTCTAGCTGATGAGGTTCTCATCATCAAGCCTCAGTGGAGGTATCTGCTGGAGGATGGAGAGAGGACTACTAGCTCCCCAACACCAGCCCTAAAACACATTGACTAATAAATCATTATTATGTTCACCCTCTGATGTCTTGTAGAATTCGACACCACGCTGGGGACTGCAGCAGCCGTGATCTGCTTTTATAGTGGTTGTGACTCTCACAACCACTCAAGGTGAAGCCTCTGATACCTATTTAGGTCATATTTTATCTCTCAAACCCTTCATCCTCCCTACTTTAATTTTCTGAGATAACGACCTTTGGGTTTCCATTGGCTATAAGCCATAATCATCAACATTAACAGAAATAAACACATGAAATAGAACCCTCTGTGTATAATGACCCTATATGGGTTTCACTTTTTGCATTGAATTACTGAAATAAATTAACTTTTTGATGATATTTGAATCCATGTATGTAAAGCATTTAATGGACATATGCTATTTTTATATGAATTGCTACCACATAAGTGTAGAAGAGATGACCTCACATGCTGCAGACTCTCTGCAATAATAAAAGTTTGCTCTACAAACAAACAAATAAATAAAAAAGTTCCCAACGTAATATTAAGTTCACTTACATCGATGTTTTATGGAGATCTTAAGGGTTCTGGACTTGGCAGCACACAGGTCCGGTGTGCATCCGCACGTAGCTGCTGCCACTGATGAATCAGGACCGCGGCTGGCAGGGAGCTAGCTGCTGTCCTGAAACAACCGCGGCGTGCAGCCACAGGAGTCCGGCTCCCGGGTCCTCCCAGACCAGTGCAGATCCGGGAGGATCCGGGAGAATCCGGGGCAATCTGGGCATAGCCAATTAGAGGAGATATTCTCCTCTCGGACACAAAAACGCTGCAAGCAGTCTTTTTGTGTCCATGAGAGAATTCGGAATTCTCCCAGATTGTCCCGGACAGATAGAAACCGGATGGCAGAGAGCTGCCATCCGGCTTCTAACTGGCCCCATAGGATACTATGGGGCCAAAATTTGGTCCGAGGCTGTCCGGTTTACACGGACAGCCACAGATCGGATCACACCCCGCAGTGTGAAGCCAGCCTAAAGCTTTATTCCAACTCTTGTGATCACATCATGTCTTGAAAACTCTGATGACAATTAGTGATGAACGATTAGAAAGATATTCGGGTTCGGATAGCTCTAACTCAATACTTTGAAATGTTTCAGTGCTCGTTACAAATACAATGTAAGTCAATAGGATACGAATACTGAAACATTTCCAAGTATTCGGTTAGAGCTCTCCAAACCTGAATATCTTACTACTCGCTCATTACTAATTACAAGCTATCTTTCTAACAATGTTATGTGGATAGTTGAGAATATTGACAGTTATTAGCTTTAATGTTAGCAAGGCCTGTGACAATACTCACATCAGGGTTGTCCATGTTTCTCTGCAAATGAGAATAAAAACTTACATGTCCACAGGTTATTTCTCAATCCATTTAGAATACATTTTCAGAATAAAAGGAAAACTCCTCAAAGGAAACAATATGTGAGATGATGTACAGTTATCGGCCACACAATTTATTGTAAGAAGAACCTGTATTTATACACAAATGAATGGGGATGACCTTGAATATTTGCATTTCTTTTCCCCTGTGGCTTTCTCCACAGATAAAATATAATTGTGATTAGGTAATTGTCCCCAAGATCACTCAAGTCATTTACTCTAAGAAAACAAAAATTAAGAGAGAATGATTTGCATTAATAAAAATGAATTAGCAAACATCTGTGTAAATGTCCATTTGGATGAACTAATAATTGACAAACAGGTATTTGCAAGATCGTTTGTTCCCAATAGTGATTATCAAGGCCATGGGTGTTCAGATTTACCAGGTTCGAAATAGTGAAGAGCAACCTTTACCCGAACATGTTTGCCAATTTCAAATTCGGCAAGAACATGGCTGATTTGGTTCGGCGACTTGAAACCCGAACAATTTCCTTAAAAGTTAGTGAACCAGGCTATGTTCAGGAAAAAGTTTGAAATTTAACATGGCCATAAAACTTATCCGGTTTATTTGGGGGAAAAAATGTTCACTGGAAGACCCACTGGCTTGGGGCATCACCTAACGTATTGTTATGAGTGTCCCCAGCCAGCAGGTATACCATTTTGTGTTAAGCTGTAGAGGTTTTGGAAATTAAAAAAAAAAATGTAAGCTTCAAGGAGTTTGCAGGTGTTTTATCACCCGCAGGGTCTGAATTTTGGAAACATTGCGGGATGTGGCAGCAGCTGGGGAGTCCAGGAAGCATGCAATGGCCTTAAAACTTCAGTTTAAGAGAGCTGTATATTTGTAAGGAAATTTTTTTGAGAATATGTGTTTTTTTTATTAGAGATCAAATCTTTATTATTGCCGTGGGTCAGTAGCGCGCAAGGCCATCTGTTCTACACTTTTGTGAAAGCAATTAATATAAAAATAGCTAATGGACATGATATACTTCACATTCATGATCTTTTAGGTCTGTTCACACTGTTGAAACCCCATAGTATGGCTACTGCTTCTTAAAAATGTGCAATCACTATTTAATGTCATAATCAAAATACTAATAATAATACGTATTCATTTATATTGCATTATTAGTTCAATTGCGCTTCACATATATTTGCAGCACTTTCCCCATTTGGGCTCACATTTCATGTATATTTCATATGATAGTTGTCCTGGCATTTCTGGAATGCCCACTAGCCTTATTCAGCATTCCAGATGAATTGATGGTGAATAGTGACCTGAACAAACTTATTTATTTTCATCATTATATTTACTACAAAGATGTTGTGCTTCAATAAGGGCTGCAAAAAAGTAACCACAACCTATTTGTTATACAGTGGATACAGAAAGTATTCAGACCCCTTAAAATGTTTCACTCTTTGTTTCATTTCAGCCCTTTGTTTCTGCAAACAGGTGCATTCATATTGCCCTTCAGAGACTGGTGAACAAGCCACAAGCCTCTGGCCTGACGGTGAGAGGTATTGAACTACAACACACTACACCCACTCCAGTAAAACAGGGCTGGTCAAATGCAGTTCTCAAGGGCCACAAAGAGTGTATGTTTTGTGGATTTCCCTCACCACCTCTGCAGGTGATGAAATTAGCACCTGTACAATTCTAAGGAAATCCAGAAATCTTGCACTGTTTTCCAACCTTGAGGATTGTAGTTGGCCACCCCTACCCTAGAAGTCTCTGTGAAAATAGCCAGGGAGCAAGAGGAATCTTTGAGCCCTTTTACCACAACTGCGGCTCTCCGTGGACTTTTTTAATCTCTATTCACATGGTGCATTGATTGATGGGTTCTTTACGCAGATTGATAATCTGCATCAAAATCTGCATGTCTTTCCTGAGGCCAGCAAAGTGTAGGACAGGTCAAAAATTCTGTGCCACATTGTTTTTTTGTTTCCTTAACACATGTGGTACAGATTTCTTTTTTCTGCAACAATATCTGCAACAAATCTGCAATAAAAAAACACATTAACACTGCACTTCAGAACTCTCATACACTTTGCTTTATTCAGGGTAGACATGCAGATTCTCAAAATCTGCTTCTGAAAAAGCATCAAACAACATGGTGTGGCCACAGTGGTATTCCCTGCTGCGTGATGCCGTCTGTGTAACCTGACACAAAATAAATACATTTTGGAAAAAAGTGTTGGGCGCTGCCATATTCTTAAATGCCAGCAAAGGTAAATCTAGGCAGCTGGTTTTCTCAGCGTAGTGAGGGCTCATCGTTATTGGGACCCCACACTGTAGAATAGCATCCCGCAGTCGCCACAGAAATTGGTGCATTCATAAGAAGCACCAATTACTGGAGCTTTACCCGGCTCCTCCAGTTGCTGTGTAGTGGTTGCAAACTGGGTAAGGCTGCCTTCAGACTTGCAGATGCGTCTGCAGTGTTTTGCAGAGGCATCTGCAAGCATCTGCATGCAGACCGCGGCCCCTATGTTTATAATGGAGCGCACGGCGGTCTGCAGATGCTTGCAGACCGCCGTGCGCTCTCATTGCGCGCCATTAGTGATCTGTGCGCAGGCGGATGCCTGCGCACAAATCACACACTCTCGCCCGCACCAGGGACGCAACATCTCGCGTCCCTGGTGCGGACGAGAGTGTGTGATCTGTACGCAGGCATCCGCCTGTGGACAGATCACTAATGGCGGGCAATGAGAGCGCACGGCGGTCTGCAAGCATCTGCAGACCGCCGTGCGCTCCATTATAAACATAGGGGCCGCGGTCTGCATGCAGATGCTTGCAGATGCCTCTGCAAAACGCTGCAGATGCATCTGCAAGTCTGAAGGCAGCCTAATAAGGGTTAATTCAAGCTTTGTATTGCCAGCTGGCACTAAACCTGAAATACTTAATGTCAGGCCAGTGTTAGACATGGCCATTAAGAATTTCAAGTAAATAATAAAGAAGACTCAACACAGTCCTGCTTCCAGGATGCAGTGTCTCCGGATCATCTGCACACAGCCTTATACAACACTCAAGTATTTTGAATTGTTATTTTAAAGGTGCAAAAAAATCTACTGCTTAACACAAGCCAGTAGACCTGATGGCTGGTAATACTCCTAACCGTAACGTTAGGTGTTGTTCCTGGCCAGGGAGTCTTCTAGTGAGCAGTTTGGCCCCAAAAATTCAAGGAAAGTTTTACGGCCATTTTAAATTTTTAACTTTTTTTTTCAAACAAAGCTGCGTTCGGCAATTTTTTTGTAAATTGCTAGGGTTTCCGATCATGAACCGAATAGTCAATGTTGTACCAATTTAAAATTGGTGAACATGTTTGAGGAACATTCACTCATCTCTAGTTAGAAATCCACCACAGAGCAACAATTTAAATTGATTTAGCCATGTAAACCAGTACACAGGGTCTTCAGAAAGCTGTAATGACCCCTTCACAACTCGGGGCTCACACTGCTTGTCTGATTTGCAAGTGATTAATATGGAAGAAAGATGCCCATGGTACTAATATGCCAAGTCTGTACTTTCAGCAGGGGACTGGGTGGAAAACTATCCAAAGGAACTCAAGGCACAGTCAGACATTCAATATAAAACTGCCTCAACATGTTCATCATACTTTGTCCTATGAAATGACGCAGAACGTCCTGTTGCCTGCGTGTGACAGAGGAATGTGTTTCATTTGGGTGCATAGCAGGCACAGATCTTCCACATCTTTGTCCTGAATCAGCTCCACAACCAGAAGAACAAAGTCCACATCCTTTTTTTGACGTTCTCCCGAGTTCTCGCCCCCCAAAAAAGTGCTCAGTATTACACGGCCTGTATACAGAGAGAGACTGCACAGTATTACACTGCCTGCATGCTGAGGTCCCCTACAGACCCTTTTTTAAGATTTACCCAACAGAGCATGGCGCAGTGGCTACACAAAACATTTTTTTTAAGATTAACCAAATAAAGTGTATTGCAAATGGCCACAAAGAACTAGTTTAAAAGTACATCTACTCTAACTTAACACTGTCCCTCACTCGAGTAGTGTTCTGTCCCTACGCTATTCACAGCAAAATGGCCAACCCATGATCTTGCCTTTATTCTGGCCAATTCATGTGATTCACTGGCCAATCTCAGTCATGCAAATACTCAGCAGACAGGTTCTGCAGACTTTCAACAATCTCTTCTTCAGATGGTAAACAGGAGCAAGAAATAGGACATACAGTTGGAAGTCCGTGTTCGGGGTTCAGCAATGGACAATATGTGCACGGTACAAGCCCCAAAGGTTCTCTCACCTTTACTGGAAGCTCTTGAGTACTGAGAAGTTTTAAGCAGGATGTTTTCAAGAGTAATTTGCATAGTAATAATTTGCACCTTTGTGAGATACCAACTGCTAAAATGCAGGCATGAAAAACTAACCTGTGTCTAATGTTATCATTGACACTTAGGTTTCACGGTGTCAATGAGGAATGGGAGCCTAATCTGCCACTCAAGCTAGGGAGCCATGATCTTTCCATAACTCAGGGGTACTCTTGATGGTGGAGAGGCCTAAGTCTCAACCCAAGCCCTGCTCCTGTACTACCCTTAACTGAATCCCACTTCCTCTTTCCCTAGAGCTGGGAAGTAAAGTAACCCACAGGTAATGACAGACAGGGGAAAACAAAAACTCAAGCTCACAGCATTCAAACAAAAGGGATAATAAAGGAAGAACATCAGATGTTATATGCTAATGACACTGGGTTCAGTGTCTGCGGCGACTGTGAGCTGTCATGCAGCTATGATCCGATTCTGCGCTCCAATTAGCTGCAGAGGAGAAGGAGAAATTGATCTCTCCATCTCCTTCATTACCTTTCTCTGTAAACATCGCACTGCATTTGGATGAAAACCTAGTGCAGTGCAATGTTTCACTCGCACCCATAGACTTGTATGGATGCGTGTGGTCCGAGACTTGCTGCCAAATGCAGTATGTTGCCATTTTTTCCTTTGGCTGGCTTCACACCACGGATTTTTTGATCCGGGCCTGTCCGGTGTAAACCAGGCAGCCCCGGACTGTTTTTTGGCCCCATAGTAGCCTATGGGGCCGGATGGAGCCGAATGGCAGCTCTCTGCCATACGGTTTCATCTCTCCGGTGGAATTCGGGAGAATACTGATTATTCTCTCCAGACACAAAAATTATGCTTGCATCATTTTTTTGTCCGGGGAGAAAAATCTCCCCAATTTGCCGGATCCCGGATTCTCCTGGATTGTCCCGGATTATCCCGGATCCGGGGCAATCCAGCGCTCCCTAACATGGGAGCCTATAGGGCCGGATTGCCCTGGACCGGGAGGATCCGGGGACCAGACACTGGCGGCTGCACGCCACTGTTGTCTCTGGACTGCGGCTAGCTCCATGCTAGCTGCAGTCTTGAAAAATCAGCAGCTGCAGCTGCAATTAGCAGAATCCGGCTTCACACAGGACCGGAGGGCACATTTGGCCTTCCGGTTCTGTGTGCTGATCCGGTCCGGGGCTGTCAGGGTAATCCCGGACAGCCCCGGACCGGATCACACCATGCGTGGTATGAGGCCAGCCTTTCTTTTTTTTTATTGATATTTATTGAATTAAATTATTAACAGAGCCAAGTATTGTATTTACATTGATAAACATAGTTAACCCCTTAGAGACAGAGCAAATTTTTACCTTAATGAACAGACCAAATTTTACAATTCTGACCAGTGTCACTTTATGAGATTATACCTCTGCAACGTTTTAACATACCCCAGTGATTCCAAAGTTGTTTTTTTTGTGATATCTTGAACTTCATGTTAGTGGTAACTTTAGAATTATATATTTTGCATTTATTTGTGAAAAAAATTAATTTTGGTGAAAATTTTGAAAAGTCACAATTTTCAACTTTTGAATTTTTAGTCTGTTAAACCAGAGAGTTCTGTGACACAAAATAGTTGATAAATCACATTTCTCACATGTCTACTTTACATCAGCACAATTCTGGAAACATTTTTTATTTTGGTAGGAAGTTATAAGGGTTCAAAGTTCATCAGCAATTTCTCATTTTTACATCAAAATTTACAAAACCATTTTTTTAGCTACCACATCACATGTGAAGTCCCTTTGAGGGGTGTACATGACAGAAAACACCCAAAAGTGACACCATTCCAAAAACTGCACCCCTGAAGCTACTCAAAACTAAATTCAAGAGGATCAATAACCCTACAACTGCCTCTCAGGAATGAATGCAAAGTGGAATGAAAAAAGAAACAAATATATATTTAACTTAAAAATGTTGCTTTTGCCTCAATTTATTCACTTCTACAAGGCATAGTAGGACAAATTGGATGCCAAAGTTTGTTAGCCAGTTTCTTCTGAATGCACCAATACCCACATGTGGTCATTATCCACTGATTCAACAAACAGGAGGGCTCAGAAGAGAAGGAGCGACACTTGAATTTTGGAACGCAAATTTGGCTAAACTAGATGTTGGGCACCATGTGACGCTTCCCGGACCCCTAAGGTACCTAAATATCAAAAATACCAAACAAGTGACCCCATTTTGGAAAATAGACTTCTATAGGGTTATATTTAGGGGTGTAGTGAGCATTTTGAGCCCACAGGTGCTTCACTGAATTTAATAACAATAGGTAACAGGTCATTTTCATTTTGTCACCAAAGGGGTGTTTTTGCACCAAATTTTTCCCTTTTGCAAGAGGTAACACAAAATGTGGACCCCAAGGTTTATTACCCACATTATTATAAGTGCAGCAATACCCTGCATGTAGCAAAATGAATCTGTGTTGACAAAGAGCAGGACTCAGAACGTACAGAGCAATATTAGAATTTTTTTAAAGCAAATTTGGCTGAAATAGATGACAGGCAGCATTTTGCAGTTTCCCAACACCTAAGGCACCTGAACAGGGGAAACCCCCCCAATTTAAATATTAGACCCCTCATTAATTATATCTAGGGGTATAGTTAGCATTTTTAACCCACAGGTATGTCGCGCCCCTGCGGATCCAGTCCCCACAGAGGTACTGCACCCTGTTAGGGTGTAGTATCCCACTCTCGGGTAAGAGAAGAACAGACCCGTAATGGGACACCCAGGCCGAGCACTAGACAGCATTGTAGTGGGGATGCGTGGGGAAGAAGTAGTTAGAGGGAGCACCTGGGAAACAGTAAAGTCTGGAAGAACACACATAGATGATGTGGGACATGTGACAAAGGGTATAAATAGAGTGGGAAGGATCTAGAAAAGAGGAGTTGAACAGCAGGAGGAGAGACCATTAGACAACAGAAAACAGTGATGGTACCTTTACACGCCGCCACAACAGGATGGATACATCGCGCTACAGGCTACAAATGTAGCTTGTCGCGCCAATATCGCCCGTAGTAGCGGCGTGTGAAGACGGGACGACACAGCCGGCTACAGATACCTCTGTATCCGTGCACTGCCCATAAACATATGGCTACATCGCCGATTGTAGCGAGCTGTATCGGCGTGTAAAGACGTTACGGAAGGGAACTCGGGACAGCCTGCAATGTAGCTAAGGCGTGACCCTGGCTCCTTGTTACCGCGCCCCATGTGCGATCATTGGTGGAAGCTGCTGCATGACGATTGGTAGTCGCTGCATAGGGAGGCATATTTATGGAGCTGACGAGTCACACTACACAATCGCTCGAGCGTGCTGTATTACTCAGCCTCCTGCGATGCCTGGCCAATCAGGATGTTATTGCTTTGTCCTATCAGCGTACGGACGGCTCGTACTCTCAATTGTGGCACGCCTATGTGCTGTCCCTGCTGCACCAGGTCCGCCCATAGTAGCTGGTTATAGCGGTGTGTAATTGAGCTACAGATGGCTACTTGCGACACCCGGCGATGTAGCTAGCTGTAGATGTAGCGTGGCGTAGCGCACCTTGTGGCGGCGTGTAAAGAGGGTGCGGTTCCCGTTGGTAACCGTTCGGCTGTGCTCGTGCACGTGAAGTTGCCGTTGGTATCCATCCTGTTGTGGCGGCGTGTAAAGGTACCATGAGAGTTGAGTTGGTGCGAAGCTAGAGAAGCCTGTCACAGAGGAAAAAGAACTTGAGAGAAGTGTCCAGAGGACTGGAGCTAGTGGGGGCTCGTCCTGAGGTCAGACTGAGGAGCAAAAAAAAAAGAAAGCAGGTGGCTCCGGCAGGAAGAGAAAGTCCCAGAGGCATGAGCAGTGAGCAATCCACCTGTGGGGCTCGTATCCATTGTCAAGCACAGGCAGTGGAGGAACCAAGTCACAAGAGCAGGGGCACCGAGAACCCCAAGACTAGTGGAGAAGACAGACAAGGCTCAGTTAGCAACCCGTTGGCTGTGGTACTTCCATGGTGACACATTCGACAACCACATACATCTGCTGAAAAGGTTGCAACCATATGGCTAAGGGGAGACACTGCAGATCAACCCCTAAGAAAAGCCCACAGCTACTGGCTCAGAGCTCTGTGTGGTGAGGCGCAAGGCAGGAGGGAGAAGCGAGCGCAGTGTGAGATGACCAAGAAAGGACAGAGAAGGGGTGTCGGTTACGTTCAATCCTACTACACATGAGAAGCTGGATCCCTACCACCAAGAACCCAGTGCTCAGTGGCTTGGTGCACAGTGACTGTGAGTAAAAATTCTGAAGATTGTACCCCGCTGTGTCTGTGAACTTTCTTGATATGTCAAGAGCACCAGAAACACAACTACCAATTTACTCAGGTACTTTCTGCTCCCCTACAGGTCATCCCTACCTGTAGAGGGCTAAACAACACTGCTGCCTCCCTACCATCGGCCTCCAGAGGGACTGTCATGGAGTGGCGGCCATCTATAGTCGCAACCTGGGGGTGGCATCACGTAAAAACAAGTATCCCCAGGTCCAGTCATCCCTTCCAAAATGAACCTTCCACACCACATGACCTTCCCTAAGAGAGAAAGCCACCTACACCAAACTTTTAATGACACCGCCAGGGTCACGGAGCCGGGTCTCGGTCCCTGTGACTCCTGCGAAGAAGCCTCAGTATCCTAAAGCCTTGGAGGGGTGTGCTTCACAGAATTTGATAACAATTGGTTTTGCTTTCTCACCAAATTTGTCACTTTTACAAAAGGTAGCATCAAAAATTGCACTGCGAAGTTTGTTACCCATTTTCTTATGAGTACAATAATACCCCATATGTAGACAAAAAGTTCTGTTGGGCTCAGGAGGGAATGAGCATTATTTGACTTTTGGAAAAGCTGAAATAGATTGTGGGCATGCTGTCGCATTTGCATGGTTGCAAGGGGGCCTAAACAGCAGAAAAACAAAAAACAAAAGTATCCCCATTTTGGAAACTAGACATCTCAAGGATTTTATCCAGGGGTATAGTGAGAATGTTGAACCTAAAGGTACTTCACAGAATTTGATAACAATAGGTCGTCATATTAATAATTTTCTTTTTTTTTTTTTACAAAAATGTTAAACTTTTTCCCTTTTTCAAGAGCTAGCATAGAAAAGTGAACCACACAGGTTGTTACACACTTTCGTAAGAGTGCAGCAATAACCCACATGTAGACAAAATGTTCTGTTTGGACAAATGGGAGGGCTCAGAAGGAAAGGTGCAATATTTACATTTTGGAAAAGCTGAAATACCGGTAGATTACGGGCACCATGTCGCATTTGCAAGTCCCCTGGGGGGCCTAAACAGTAACCCCAACACAAGTGACTCACTTTGGAAACTAGACCCCTCATGGATTTTATCCAAGGGTATAGTGACTATTTTGAACCCATAGGTACTTCACAGAACTTGATAACAATAGGTCATGATATTGAACATTTTTTATTCACACAAAATTTCTCACTTTTGGGGTATGTCCACACGATCTGGAGACACTGTGTCCAGGATTTAGGGTCTCCTCTCCTGCAGGGGCACCAGGAATCTCCATGGGTGAACGCAGCCGCTCGGGCCCACAACCGGCATACTGGGCACAGGGCATAGGGTGAATAATTAGGTATAAAGTGTGATAGTTTGGTGGGGGTAAGACGCCATCACATATGAATTTTACTAAAGTTGTTCTAGATGATTTATACAGGAGGAGGATCTCTGTACCCATTTTGCCAGAGACCACCATTCAAAGGGAGAGACTATAAAGAACAGTTCTTTTCGCCCATCTTGTTATATAAGGTGATTTCAGTTGGGGGTCTGGCTTGGTTTTCATCCTGTACCAGGTAAAAAATGTTTATACAGTGACAGCCAGAAGATAGAAATATATTTGTAATCTGAGAGTCCTCAGTGGTTGATACCTTTTAAAGGCGAACTGAAAAGATGGTAAACATAGCAAGCCTTCGGGACACTGTGGCCCCTTCATCAAGCTGATAATGACACAAATTCTGAAGATACATACATATATACATAAGCAGGGTGAGATGATACAGTAAATACGACAGATGACGTAAAGAACAAAATAGTAGTCAGTCTTGGAAGGGGGAGAAGAGCTAGGGAGGTAAAATAAAAATTCAGAGATAAGAGGAACAGATTGTATTATTGTTCTATCATTATGTGGTCGGTCAGTCGGTCCTGTACCAAAGTGACAAGCCTTTGTTGTTAATGATTAATGATTAAGATTTAGGAGAAAGGGTCAGGGTACCGTCACACGTGGCGACAGCACCGCCGATTTCTTTGGTGATGCAGGGGTTTGGCCTATCGGCACCGATATTGCCCCTGCATCGCCTAATGTAATTAGGCGAGGGCGATGCCTTTTAGTGGTCGCCTGGTTTCAGAGCACTGCTCTGAAACCAGGCGGCCGATCTGAGGCGATGTGTACTCATCTCTCCATGTAAACGGCCAACGGCGATCCGACAGGCGATGGGAGCCATAGGCTCCCATTGTACTGCATCGCCGCTGGGGTTTTCAGACACCCCAGCGGCGATGCCACCTGTCAGATCGCCGGTGTGTCACCGGAGGTGTCGCCCTATGTAAATGGGGGACGGCGACGCTGGCCGGGCGCCAAAAACGTGCGCGCTACCGCCAGTCACTGCCGACATCTCCGGCAGTGTCGTACCATGTGACTGTACCCTAATACTTTTTCAAGATGTTTCCTAGCAAAACCTTGAAAGGCGAAGGATGATTCTATCTGCATCCATTTATGTTCTTGGCTGTTATACCACCAGTCCGTTGTGGCTTCTAATATCGGCGCTTTGTGATACCGGGAAACAGAGAAATGAAAGAGGAGAGTACTTTTAAAAGTCTATTGGCCAGTAGATTTGTAAAGATATTTGGATCACAGTTTATAAGGAGATAGGTCTGAAATTGCCCTGGGAGGTTGGGGGCTTCTCAGGTTTAGTTAACATGGTTATAATGGATTCCAGAGTTTCTGGCGCTATACATCCTTTCAGTTGTAAATAGTTAAAGGTTTGAAGTAGGTAAGGTAACAGGACCTGCGCGAAATAATAATAACAAACACACTCCTTCTCTCCGGTTCTTTTTTAGTAAATTGATTCATTTTGGAGTCTGTAAAACTCAAGTAATTGTACGTTGCTTGTGGTCTAATAGATTGTATGGAATTTTTTTTGACGAAGTAATAATAGTAGGTATTGGTGAGGACATCTCTTTTTAGGCCTAAGTCTATTCTATTTTAATCTCTAATAATACTGCTCTTATCTGCATCCAGTGTAGGGCTAGCTGCTGGAGAAGGGATAGCGTAATAGAGGCATCTACGCTCTGCACAGCACAAGCGATCAAACAGTGCAGGCTTCAAGTCCCGTAAAATGACTAGTAAAGTCATAAAAAGTGAAAAAAAAGTTTAAAAAAAAAATGAAACAAAAATAAACCAATATTTGGTATTGTCATATTCAGAAATGCCGATCTATCAAAATATAAATGAATACAATCAGTAAACAGCATAACAAAAAAAATCAAACCACCAAAATGGATTTTTCCTTGGTTGCTGAACAAAAATGGGCGATCAAAACATTACATCTATCCAAAAATGGTATCAATCGAAAAGTCACCTCAAATGCAAAGAACAAGCCGTCACACAGTCCCAAATCC
>JARQOC010000004.1:11746168-11762338 GCA_033576535.1 Allobates femoralis
CATCTGGTTGATAGCGATCGCTGGGTAGTCCTCTTGCTGCTGGGTATCTTCTGGACCTCATCCACGGGACATCCTCTTTGCTGGTCGCCAACTCAATCTTGGGTGCAGGTCTTGACTCTGCAGTTCCTTGATGACCTTGGCCATGGAGATCACGGTGTCTGTCAGGGCATCTAGCTTTTGATTGATTGCTGCATTTGAGATATATTCCCTGGCCTCAGCAGCAGTCGCTGACATAGCAGATGTCGCTGGCGCTGCCGACTGCTGAGGTGCTGCTGCAATGTCCAGGACAGTGGGTAGCTCCCGTGGCTCTTCCAGCTGCTGCAAACGGATAGCTCTATCTTTCAGCTCAGTAAATGTCATGTCAGGGTTCTGCAGCAGTATTATGCTTAACTGTCCTCGATGGGAAGGGGAATGGAGGCCCTCTATGAATTGGTCAAATAGCATTTTATCAGCTCCCGGGGCTAAAGCAGGTTCTGCCAGCTTAAGGGCTTTGAGTGCTTCCTGCAGGTTCAAGGCAAAGTCTCTAGCACTCTGTTTAGGTTTCTGGTGGCATGCAAAGAACCTCATCTTAGCCTGGGCATCAACAGCAGATTCAAACGTTGCTTTCAGTCTAGCTACTAGATGCTCTACAGTGTCCTTATCTGTGTCCAGCCAGGACGCAGCCTCACGCCGTGCATTGCCTGTTAACTGTCCTATTATCATTCCTACATGCTGGGCTTCAGTGAGGGGGTACATCACATAATACTCTTTTATCTTTTGCATAAAGTCAGTTAAAGTATTAGGCTCACCGGAGTATTGGGGCAGCCACATTGCCCCTGGAGTATACGGCATCAGGAACGGCATTATTGGTGCTGTTCCTTGCACCGCTGCACCGCCGGGTACTATCGCTGGGTCCGGCGCTGCAGCTCCACCGGCTGCTCCATCTCCGCCTTGTGCATTGGGCTGCGACATCTTGGGCCCCCTTAGTTAAGGTCCGCCATCCGTCTTCCGCTTCCGTCCGGATGTCTTACAAAGATTTTGCTGCGCACCCGGGATTCTCTTCCCTTCCGGATGACGTCAGAGCGGTGAGCGGTTTCTCTTCCCGCGCGTCGCGCGCTCTGCAATGGCGGATTTTGAAATTTTCAATCTCTGTGGCGCAGTTACAATTCAGCTTGCGCGCGCCCAGCAATGGCGGCAGATCCAAAACAGTCACTAATCACGGCACACAATGCCTGGTACCGGGCACGGTAGATCCTGTTCGTGACGCCAGGTTGTGGAGCCCCTCGGGACGGGGCACTCGGTGCCGGACCGGGGTGCTGCTGGGGGATGTCACGGCGGTCCTGGTCCGGACCGTGTCCCGGGCCCGCACAATAAAATGGGGGGTTATTTACAGGGGATTGGTCACTCGTGACGCCACCCACTATATGCGGCCAGTAATGGGGCCGCCGCTGCTGCAGAACCTCCGGGGATGATGGGTTAGCAGCTTGGATGGAATAGTTCCTGTGGGCAGAACTGGGTTCCCCGGGGCAGTGGTAGAAGTAGTTAAAGTCTGTGAGGATGTTATTGATGCTGCAGGAGAGTAGGGGTAGCAGTAGAGATGATAAGAGTAGAGGCAATGGCAGTCTATGAGGGCAAGTGGGGCTTCAGCATAAGGATGACACACACTCACGGTTTCTGTTGTTCTTCAAGTCTTTACTGGCAGATGGTATTACACAGTATTGTCCACGGAGTCTGTACCAGGTTGCTCTCACCCTGACCGGGTCCTTGGCTTCCTACTTAAACGCTGTGTGTGGCCCTGCTGCCGCTTGTAGCTGTACTGCTGGCACTGTCTCTGCTCACGGGTACCAATCTGCTGGGCAACTTGAGTCCTCTGTGTCACTGACCCCTCCGTGTTGCTTTGCTATGGTGTGGTGAAGATGGTGGACCTTCACTATGCCGGTGTTTACTGTCCTGTCTGTCTCAGGCACAGCCTCGGATCCGGTATCCGTCTTGAGCGCCTCCCCGGGGTCAAGCTTTTGGGGTAACTCTTTATCCCGGGTATGTTCCTCTGTTACTCTGTCTCCTTCTCTCAGACCTCTCAGGACCTCCACTGACACTTGGCTCTGCTCCTGCTCCAGACTCTCACTAAACTGAACTAACTGTCACTTCTGCTCTGAGGCAAACAACTTAGCTCCTCCCACTAGTGCAGGTGCCAGCTAAGCTCCTCCCACTTTCTAGTGTAGTGTTGTGTGGGGATTAAACCTGTGTTGTTATTTCTGTGGCATATTAACCCTTGGGGTGCCACATTACCATCGTTGGCTGAGCTACTGGCCTCACAGGAAAGGGCCTTGCAGGAGCGTCAGCGGCACAGGGAGCTGCTGAGGCAATTTGCGGAAGGACAGAATGGCAATGGCCATAGGCCCTAGCCAGGGCTGCTGGGCAGTCTTTTGTTTGTGTGTTTGCTAGTCTGTTTGTGTTTTTTGTCATTTTGTGGTGTTTTTGTTTCCAAAATATTGGATTTTAAATGTTATTTTAAAATAAATTAAAAAAAAATCAGACCAAAAAAAAGGACCTGTTGTCCCACCACAATTGGTTTTGAATGAAAAATTTAGATTTGTTCAAAATGGCTGAGTAATCCTTCATCACCCTTTAATTTGTAACACACGTGTAAGCAAACCATGCTTTTCGATTTGTGCACACCTACACAGGGTCATTGTGAGGGCTTTTGTTTGTAGAAGTAGATGTTTTTACACCAGGGGTCTCAACCTCCAGCCTCAAAGGCTGCACAGAGTCTACGTTTTCTCAAGCCAAATTTAATTAGCCAGTTGGTGTTTAGACTTGCAACTGTCAAATGCTATTGAGATAATGATAAAAAACATTGTGTGGGAACCTCGAGGACTGGAGTTTAAGTCCCCTGGATTATACCTTCAACACATGTGTAGGCAGTACAACAGCTACCAAATAAACACTGTTGTTAAACACAGTTCAAATTGAAAGACGTTCATGTACCTCACCATGTGCTAAGGGACAAGTGGCCTGATGGTGGCCTTCACCTTTGCAAAGTACCTTCAACCGCCTTAGTAGGCAACATGAACAGTATGGCAGTCGACACATAGGTTTTTTTTCTAAATGTAATTGGTGGAAACCAAAAAATACACATCCTGTGTCAAAACGCAAAACAAAACATAGCTGCTCAGAATCACTACAGGTCCCATATTCCCATAGGAATATGGTTCCGGCCTATATGTAGGGAAGGATGGTATAGGGCCCCTATGCATATCAGGAGCTTGTCCAGGCACATACATAGGAGGCCTCAAAGACTGGGAGACTGATGGCTGCTCCGGGGGCTCAGCCAAGGTAGTTCTGGCGGTCAGTCTCCCAGCTTTGGCCTCGTCCAGGGCTAGGTGCATGACCCTCTCCACATTCCGATGCTGTTGTGGCTCCAGCTGGGGCAACCGCTTGTTGACCAGGTGGGCCAAGGCACACATGGGTCTGTAATCTTGCTGCAACAGCACCCTTTTTACCCAAGATCCCAGCTCGGAGTTTGAGGGCTGTTGGAATCTTTGCCTCCGAGACTGGAAGATAGGCACAGGACACTCGCCAGACCCACTGGCCTCAGGGGTCTCCTCCCCCTGTGACGTTGGTGGAGTAGGCTCAACAAGGGTTGCCGATGGTATGCTGGAGCTGGATTCTTCAGAGTCCTGTAAAGAGGAAACAAAAGGTTCAAACACTTGCTATGGCCAAGCGACATGTCAGCCACACCTATATTTGGGCTTGGATTTTATAGCTTCTGCACCTGCCAGAACTAATTGGGGTAACATGGCGACATACAGGTGGAGGAGTGATTGTGTTCCATCCATAGAGGACTTTATGGATTGCATAGCATTGCACAACTCATTTGAATTCACGTTTGCTCTTAGAGAGGGTATGCATGCTAGATTGAAGTACATGACGAAATGGGCGAGTTGGGTTCGAACGTATATACCGACTCTTACATTTCATCTGCCCTAATTTAGCCTGAATTTCTCCATTTATCATTTTGATTGTACTTAGTTTGCTAGGAGCTATTTAGTTGTTGTTTTTTTTAGATACTCATAATCGTCGTGTCAGTTGTAAATATTTGGTTATTTTATTTCTTCGACTTATGTCTTTTGTCTATATTGTTTTTCTCTTATATTATTTATTTCTTCTCTGAATTTGTATACTATGCATTCATTATATTTATAATTTATGTATATGTTGAAATTCTTTCATCTCAACTTACTTTTGTTGTTTCCTTGTTGACTAATAAATATATCTTTAAATAAACATGGCGACATACAGTTGTGGCCAAAAGTATTGACACCCCTGCAATTCTGTCAGATAATACTCAGTTTCTTCCTGAAAATGATTCCAATCACAAATTCTTTGGTATTATTACCTGAATTTAATTTGTCTTCAATGAAAAAACAGAAAAAGAATAATCCTAAAGCCAAATTAGATCTAATTCCACACCAAACATAAAAAAGGGGGTGGACAAAAGTATTGGCACTGTTGGAAACATCATGTGATGCTTCTCTAATTTGTGTAATTAACAGCACCTGTAACTTACCTGTGGCACCTAACAGGTGTTGGCAATAACTAAATCACACTTGCAGCCAGTTAACATGGATTAAAGTTGACTCAACCTCTGTCCTGTGTCCTTGTGTGTACCACATTGAGCATGAAGAAAAGAAAGAAGACCAAAGAACTGTCTGAGGACTTGAGAAACCAAATTGTGAGGAAGCATGAGCAATCTCAAGGCTACAAGTCCATCTCCAAAGACATGAATGTTCCTGTGTCTACCGTGCGCAGTGTCATCAAGAAGTTTAAAGCCCATGGCACTGTGGCTAACCTCCCTAGATGTGGACAGAAAAGAAAAATTGACGAGAGATTTCAACACAAGATTGTGCGGATGGTGGATAAAGAACCTCGACTAACATCCAAACAAGTTCAAGCTGCCCTGCAGTCCGAGGGTACAGCAGTGTCAACCCGTACTATCCGTCGGCGTCTAAATGAAAAGGGACTGTATGGTAGGAGACCAGGAAGACCCCACTTCTTACCCCGAGACATAAAAAAGCCAGGCTGGAGTTTGCCAAAACTTACCTGAGAAAGCCTACAATGTTTTGGAAGAATGTTCTCTGGTCAGATGAGACAAAAGTAGAGCTTTATGGGCAAAGGCATCAACATTGAGTTTACAGGAGAAAAAAAGAGGCATTCAAAGAAAAGAACACGGTCCCTACAGTCAAACATGGCGGAGGTTCCCTGATGTTTTGGGGTTGCTTTGCTGCCTCTGGCACTGGACTGCTTGACCGTGTGCATGGCATTATGAAGTCTGAAGACTACCAACAAATTTGCTGCATAATGTAGGGCCCAGTGTGAGAAAGCTGGGTCTCCCTCAGAGGTCATGGGTCTTCCAGCAGGACAATGACCCAAAAACACTTCAAAAAGCACTAGAAAATGGTTTGAGAGAAAGCACTGGAGACTTCTAAGGTGGCCAGCAATGAGTCCAGACCTGAATCCCATAGAACACCTGTGGAGAGATCTAAAAATGGCAGTTTGCAGAAGGCACCCTTCACATATCAGGGACCTGGAGCAGTTTGCCAAAGAAGAATGGTCTAAAATTCCAGCAGAGCATTGTAAGAAACTCATTGATGGTTACCAGAAGCGGTTGATCGCAGTTATTTTGGCTAAAGGTTGTGCAACCAAGTATAAGACTGAGGGTGCCAATACTTTTGTCTGGCCCGTTTTTGGAGTTTTGTGTGAAATGATCAATGTTTTGCTCTTTGCTTCATTCTCTTTTGTGTTTTTTCATTGAAGACAAATTAAATGAAGATAATAATACCAAAGAATTTGTGATTGCAATCATTTTCAGGAAGAAACTGAGTATTATCTGACAGAATGGCAGGGGTGTCAATACTTTTGGCCACAATTGTATGTGAGGTTGTACAGTATGTGTTCAAGTTCAACAAACTTTTACCGTGTTTAAGCAAGTTAATGGTAGACCCTTGTAATCAAGTAATTGCATTACAGTATGTCAGCCATCACATTGACATTATGGTTACATGGTGTGACCCGACATGTTAATATGTTACTACACCTCTAAATACGTCAAGTGACAAAATCCAACAATGGGAAACCCCAGCAACATTAACATTACTCAGTACCTACATGCACCGGCGAAGCAGTCGGTTCCGGTGTGGCCGGAGGCCTCTGTGAATAGTCCCTGCTGGACGTGCCGGGGCGAGATGTCTCCTGATCCAAGGTGAACAGGAGGAGGTTATAGTACCACAGAGTGGGCACATAAACCTCTTCCATCTCAGCGCCTGAGTGCCAGGACTTGTTCACCTTGGAATGCTCTTTCTTGAACGCCGTCCGCAAGGACTGTATTTTTTTTTTCACAAAGGCCTAGTTGTAACTGTCAGCTGCATGGTGTTCCTGACAGTCTGCAACCAGTTGTTGGTAGGCCACTCTCTTCATATCCTTGTTCATAGAATACGGCGACTTGCTTCGCCACAAACAGTCGTTAGCCCTGTACATCGCTATGAAGGCCCGGACAAACTCCTGGGATGAGGCCATCTACAAAACAACATAAGACACAGTCAGGAACACACATACTTGTAAGTATGAGTTGGTCCCTGAAGAGCATTAATGTCCATTCAGTAGCACACCTATATGTGAAGGTGCAAGCAAATCAAAGACAATTTAGAAGCCATATTTCACCACTGGACAGTAAACATAACATATGTTAAAATGGGTCAAGAAGGAATGTAGGAAACCAATGGAAAGGTTATTTGGGCTCACATGCAATGGGCAGTGCATCAGCTATTCCTTGTTTGTCAGGTAAATCAGTATTTCCTTGGGGAGTTTACATCTGGCAATTTTGCATTACTTTACCACAATCATTCTGTAGCTATAATATGTAGTGTTTACTGTGCAGGGGAACACTATGTAATACACACCATTCAGTGGCTGGACATGGCTACTCCAAAAAAAACCCAGCATTCTAACAGCCCACTTATACAACAGTAGCCAAGCCACAGTGATGTATGTTATATTGGTAGGATAAAACTACAATGATACAGTACTGGACAGATGAAGATGATAATGAAGACTACTCAATACCTACCGGCACTCCTGCAATGTGAGGAAGAGGACACGCTACCACCTTGCTGCATAGGAAAACGTACAAGAGGATCCCAGTTTCGTGTCACGTTGTAAAGACCGTCCCACCAATGAAAATGCCCTTGCATCCTCCAATCAGAATAGTAGGGCATGGTTACGGTGACGCCCATATGATGACACTGTTGCAATGTGATTGGCTGGATTTGGCTCAAAAACCGTCAACGCCCGAGCTTTGTCGTCTTTGCTGCACAGAGCCATTGAGTAAGTATTCCTGCTCACACGTGTTTTATACTACGCCGGAATGGCTACGGGGTCTTGTAATGACATTCGGTCACCTCTACTGTGTCCACCTCTACACCAGGACATCCTGGTCCCTTCTGCTACTGTTTAATTCCCTGTATGTTAAGTAGTCCCTATGACCAAGTGTATGATATTTATATGTACATCACCATGCATGTGCTATCCTAGCCCTATTTAACAGTTGCATGTTGCCTTACCACGTTCAAGTCAGTCATTTCCTTGCCTCCCATCGGTGTCCATGAGATTTAAAGCATAGCCATCCCTGTGTACCTTATGGGGGGCCCTACACCCACCCTGTATGGACAATATTTGTCGTGTGCACATAATGGTTAAACACATGTAACATTGGTGTGGTGGGACAAGCCACACTGCAGGGGTCTCCCAAATGCATGGCTCCATTAATACAGGATGTTTTGGGGTTACATATTTGCAACATAACTGTTAGCTTTTGGGTTTACCTGTTAGTGTGGACATATGACAGTTGTTGGCTTATGCAAAATAAAATGATTCTTTTGCGCCATACAGTCCTGTTTTCTTCTTTGTTTCAAAGGTTTGGAAACACAGCTTCTACATCATGAATCCAGCAGAGCATGCAGTAGTGGCTGTGGCATTGTTGGAGGAGGCCTTGTGCTGGATGAGAGATCTGAGAGGCTGCGGAGACATAGACCATGGTGCATGTGGTGTCAGGAATGGCTGCTGCAAAGGTCAATGTGGTCCTCATGGCCCTCGTCAATGAAAACTATGAGTTCTACATCAATGTGGGGATGAACGGGCGTGTGTCAGATTGAATGAGAGTGTGTCAGATGGGGGAATGTTGGACCACACCTCCTTTGGTGCGGACCTCAAAAACTGTCGGCTCAACTTGCCCTCAAATTTTGACACCACTGGACACCTTAACTTTGCATTTGTGGGGGATGAAGCCTTTCCACTTCACGAAAACCAACTGAAGCCATATCCCCAGAGGACTATCACCCCTGAACAACGCCTTTTCAATTACCGGCTATCCTGGGCACGTCGTGTGGTTGAAAACTCATTTGACATCATGGCCAATAGAATCTGCTTGTTTCATACTGCCTTAAATATGAAACTGGAATCTATTGATGTAGTAGTGTTGGCGTGTTGTGTGCTACATAACTTTCTGCGTCATAGGGATGCTATATCATACACGCCACCAAGTTATGTGGACTCTGTGGACACCATAAATGGGGAACTCATGCTGGGGGAGTGGCGTGCAAATGACCCTGGCATAGCGCCACTCCAGCCATTGAGCCAGGGCCGTAGTCAGCAGGATGCCAAGTCCAGCAGAGACATCTACTGCTGCTACTTCAATGGCCCTGGTGCTGTCCCATGGCGGCATCAAATTGTGTAGCGGAGATGTTTGTTTTATTTTTTTTTATTATTTTTAGTTATTTGTGCATTATGATTTGTGTGATGTGAACACTTCTTATATTGTGTGTATTTTGTGGTTTTCCTTTGCTTAAGAAAACTAAAAAAAAATTAAGATCTAAAAAACCTGTGTATTTTCTTTCTAATTAAGGGCAGAAGCACATAGCCGTATGTTGTGCACAGAGGTATTACACACAAATTCTATAGAAGGGTCCCTGCACCATTGACTGCAAATGTCCAGTACACAGGTCAAGCCTTTGGGCCACACTGTCTGCTCTCTCTGTGTCTCCCTATCAATATAGATATATTTACACATGGGTATCTGTACACATACATATACACTTCAAATAATGACAGTAATAATATATGTGCACATCCATATACACATACATACATCTAGGCACAGACACATACTTACTACATGCATCCTAATATGCGGACACGTATGTAGATAGTGTTGTGTGTAGCTTACCATCTTGAAAACAACACGTACACATTGCCAGACATTGTATTGGCAACTGTGCACATGAGCGTTCTTGTGTGACAATTTGGGACGCATCAGTGGCTTGCGCAGGCATCACCAAATGAAAACACACTTGAATGGCGAGATGGTTGAAAGGACAAAAGCGCAAATCAAGTGGCCATCTTGCCAGTCAAGGCTGACCAATGGTAACGCAGTTGTGGCAACCAATCGGAGTTTTAGGGGCGCGGAAAAACCCAATCAGGCACGCCTAGCTCCTAGCCTGTGTCACAGACTACGCCCACATTGAGGTTGAAGTCGTTCATGTAGTTGCCGTGTGATAGCGTGATAACGACCGCCAAGATCGTTCGCTGTGTCGTTCCAACAGTCTCGTGATTGCTGGATCGTTGGTGCGTCATGCCCGATATCTATACTCATGACATCTCACCAACGATCTCAAAACGATGTCCTAACGAGCGCATTTGTTACTATTTTACACAATTTTCACCTATTGATTTGGTGAAAGAATTTTATTTTTCCAGAGAGTTTATACATTTCTATGGTTTTACACTGTGTTGTTCATTTCAGTTTGGTCATTCACTCTAAACTTGTATCAATCTTATTCACATTTATTTGCTGCACCTGTTGTACTCACTATTTTTTACACTGGTTTGTCTTATCTTATATTTGTGATTAACACTTTTTTAATTTTTTTGTGAGTGGCCACCCCTCACCAATTGGATTGTGTTGCCCTCTAGTGGACATTCACCTACATAGACTCTCAGCACTTATCATTTCTCAAGTATTAATATCCCTTTCACTAGTATAAATTAATATTCACTACTAATTCTGACCTCGTTATCTTGGAATTGTGGCACCCAAGGGTTCGGTTGCCACAGGAACACCTGGAGCAGGGAGGGATTTCCACATCAGGTAAGCCCACGCACAACACCTTCCAATTAGGGATGGGCAAATCTACTCGCTAGGACTCGTTACTCTGCGAGTAGTAAGGGACTCGCAGGACTCGGTACTCTGCGAGTTTACCAGCGTTTACTCGCACAGTAACGAGTCCAATGCAAATCAAACGCTGGGAAACTCGCAGAGTACCGAGTCCTAGCAGATAGAGCCTGAAGCTTCCGAGACACATCTGCAATTTGTAAATCGCACATTACTCACTATTACTCGCTTCCCCATTCATTAACATTGGACTCGCTAGACTCGCAACGAGTAGCGAGTCCCGGGCTCGGACTCGCTAGAGTCAAGCGATTCCGAGTAATTTAGGACTCGCCCATCACTACTTCCAATCCAGACCAGAAGCGCGAGCTCTACTTGCTGACTTCAGGCAAGGTCCCCTATAAATTCAGGCTTGGGGGCGGAGTTAGGTAGTTCAGTACGGAACAGTACTGAGGAAGTAGGGATGGGCGAATCTACTCGCTAGGACTCGTTACTCGGCGAGTAGTAAGGGACTCGCAGGACTCGGTACTCTGCGAGTTTCCCAACGTTTATTCGCACGAGTCCAATGCAAATCAATGGCAAACGCTGACAAAACTAGGATTGCCATTGTCTTGCATTAGACTCGGCTACTGTGCCAGTGATAGCAGGGAAACTCGCAAAGTAACTGCTGTTACTTTGCGAGCCGAGTCCAGCTGTCTGCTCTCTGTACAGGCTGCCGCAGCTCCAGGGTCCTAGAGCCCGCCTGCTCACAGACCTGATGTAGCAGTGCTGAGATTGTTCTCAGTCTGCTCATTCCCTGTGCATAGACATCTATATCTATGCACAGGGGATGTAGCAGAGAGGACATCTCGTTTTGGACTGCGTCGGACAGAAGAGGATTTTTTTAATTAAAGATGGAGTCCCTAATGGCTTTTTTTTTTATTTCAAATAAATATTTTTCTCTGTGTTCTGTTTTTTTAACCCTTTATTGGAGATTCTTAGTGGCTGGGTCAAACGTGGCCTGACATTAAGAATCTCATGAAATAATTCTTGTGTCCGGCCAGGTACAAATAGGCACCTGGGGTTGGGGGCAGCCCGTCGCTGCCTGCTGGATCTGGCTGGTTCCAGAAATACGGCGAAGCCCACGTGAAATTTTTTTCTGACAAATCCATAAAACAATGTAAATAAAAGGGACTGCATCTTTATTAACCCCTGGACCATGGGCGAGGGGTTAATAAAGATGCAGTCCCTTTTATTTATATTGTTTTATTGATTTTTCAGAAAAAAAATTACATGGGCTTCGCCGTATTTCTGGAACCAGCCGGATCCAGCAGGCAGCGACGGGCTGCCCCAACCCCCAGGTGCCTATTTGTACCTGGCCGGACACAAGAATATAGGGGAGCCCTTTTTTTTTATTATTTCATGAATTTCATGAAATAATTAAAAAAAAATGCGTGGGGCTCTGCGCAATTTCTATGTCTAGCCAGGTACAGCTAAGCAGCTGGGGGCTGGAATCCGCAGCGAAGGGATGCCCAAGCTTTCTGGGCACCCCCCGCTGAAAATTGCAGCCCGCAGCCGCCCCAGAAGATGGCGCGTTCATTGAAGCGCCATCCTCTAGCGCTGAACCCCGCTCTTCCAGCGGCCCTGGTGGCGGTGGCACGCTGGGTAATAAAGAGGTTAGGGCCAGCTCTGTATTATCAGCTGGCCCTAAGCCCGAAATTTATGGCGGTCACGCCAATATTAGACATGACCGCCATGAATTTCTATTAAATTGTTTTAAAAAAAACACAACACAGAGAAAAATTTTTATTAGAAATAAAAAAAAAAGCCATTAGGGACTCCATCTTTAATTAAAGAAATCCTCTTCCGTCCGACGCAGTCCAAAACGCGATGTCCTCTCTGCTCATCCCTGTGCATAGATATAGATGTCTATGCACAGGGAATGAGCAAACTGAGAACAATCTCAGCACTGCTACATCAGGCAGCAGGCGGGATCTAGGACCCTGGAGCTGCGGCAGCCAGCACACAGAGCAGACAGGACTCTTATCTGTGCGAGTTTCCCAGCGATTACTTGCAAAGTAAACGAGTCCAATGCAAATCAATGGCAAAACTAGGATTGCTTCAGGCTGAAGCTTCCGAGACACATCTGTGATTTGTAAATCGCACACTACTCGCTATTACTCGCTTCCCCATTCATTAACATTGGACTCGCTAGACTCGCAACGAGTAGCGAGTCCCGGGCTCGGACTCGCTAGACTCAAGCGATTCCGAGTAATTTAGGATTCACCCATCACTATGAGGAAGACATCCTGGTGACTGATGCCGCGCTAGACCCGTGCCAGTGAGGGAGCCTAGCCAGCGTGAGGGATTCAAGACTGAGGGTCGGAGGCAAGGCGTGTCAGAGAGGGGAGAGGAACCATTCCGGTTCACCCAAGAAGAGCAACAGAGACAACCTGGACATCGGAGTCCGAGACTGCACGGGTCCAGCCAGCCCAGCAGTGAAGACCGGAAGCCAGGGAGACATCAGTCTCCTGGCGCAGCAGCACTTGTAGCACAGCCACCCAAAGAGTCAGGGGCCGGAGTGGATTCAGCCTTACCCAGCAGCAGGGTTCTCATCACCTGCTATACAAGTGAGGGACATAGGAGAGGTCAGGGCCAGGTTTCAGACAGCCCAGGACTAAAGCACACACACAGTATAACAGGGAGGCCTCATAACTCATTGGGTGTGGAAATCCTGAACTGCTACCCGACCACCCGACCACCTGAACTGTACCCTGGACGTTACCTTGAACTACACTACAACATCAGTAAAGGTATGGAAACAAAAATCCTTTGTGTGTATGCCTGTTATTGTGGCCCCTGATCCTGATCCCATCATAGACTGTCCTGCAATATCTCCACCTAAAGAGCCACCTTCCTCTGCAGTACAAGAGACAAGGCTGTGTGGAGAGCTGCCATCCCCTTACACCACAACTGCCCCGGGGATCCCACTCCACCTATGGAGAGCGTCACCATCTAGCTGATTCACCATCACCCGGAGGTCTGTCCTGCAGTGCCGGTAACATTACCAAAACCATAGGTGGCGTCACAAACTATTTGTATTTTACTATTTGTATTATTATTTATTTATTATATATGTATTTATTATTATCATTTTTTTTATTATTATTTATTTATTTATTTATTTTTTACCCTTTTCAGCGACCACCAAGGCCACGGGATCGGGCACAGGCCTCAGTGATATCTCCCAAAAATTAAACGCCCGGGACCGGGTACCTCAAGGCCCTGAGTTGGGTCAGCTTTTGGAGTCACAAACAGGATCCCGTTCCGGGTTCTGTGTGCCATGTATTGACTGAGTTGAACTGTTAATCTAGGCCACCATAACTGTGCCACATGGAAATCAGGAAGAAAGGGGGCATAACTGCTGAAAGGGCGCAAATACTGGCCCCGCCCTGCGCTCTGCCAAGAGCCGACGAAGCGCCGCGGCCCAATCTGTAAATAACTGAAGCACTCAACTCCCCACCTGAGGAGCCGCCAACTGCTTTTTTCTTTTTGAGAGACTGGATAAAGTTATTTAGGGGGGAGCGAGGATGGATGCGCAAGGAAACACCAATGTTGGAGCATCTGCAGCACCTGAAGCTTTGGCACCGATTGCACCGTTCGCCCTGCCGTATGTCCCAGGATCAGTGTGGTTACTGCAATATGATGGCAAACCCGATACCCTGGCTGGGTTTAGGAAAAAGATGCGGAATGTGTTGGACATGTATGCAATGACTGGCAAGCAAAGAACATCTGTTGTGCTAAAATAGTTAACAGGTGCAGCAGAGCTTGAGGTCGAGTCCTGGCCAGATGCAGATAAAGATTCAGAAACTAAAATATTTAACAACCTAAAAATTGCCTTTGAAACCCGCACTGAGGCTGAATTGAGAATGAGATTTTACAATTGCAGACAAAGGCTGCAGGATAGCATACAGAACTACTCCTTAAGCCTCCAGGAGGCACTGCAGGTAGACCTTGAGAGTGTGCGAGAGGAAGATAAAATGTTGACTGAATAGTTTATTCAGGGGTTGCATTCACCTACAGATCGTACACAGTTGCACCAATGGGCCCTAGAACATCCAAATGCAGACTTTGTAGTCTTGAAAGACTGGGCCTTTACAGCGCTGCAAATCCTTGTGACCCCAGACCCCACATCTCAGCCGCGGTCAGCCAACACCTATCCCCAGGATGTGGCGCCCTCTTTCTTAACCACAGCAGAGGCCAGTGGACAGACTTAACACCTGGTGCTTCTGATAGCTTGCAAGCCCAGGTGCAGCAGCTAAGCAGAGATGTGGCCATGATCTTAAAGGCCATGTAGCTTAAGCCGGAGCCCAAGTCACCAGGAAGGATCCAGCTAGCCGACTGCCCCGAGGACGTCCTATGGATGCAAGGAAAGGGGATCCCAACATCCAGAGGTAAAACCAGTGATCACTACGACTCATCAGGACAATCCATGTGCCGCCGTTGCAACGAGGTGGGCTATTTTGCCAGGTCATGTACTTTGAACCAGCAACCCGTGGGGCCGAGGGCCAACCTCCATGAATAGGATGACCTGGCCCGTCTGACTGGCGTGATAGGTATGTGGGAGGACGGCCAATCCTAGGACTCTAAACACAAAGAACAGTACAAAAAAGTACAGTAGTGTATAGAGAAGAGCCTAAATCAAGTTAGAGAGAAGCAAGAGAAGGATTACAACAAAAATGCACAAGCTGCTCCCTTAATACCTGGAGAAATGGTTTTAAAGAGAAAAAGAAGAACAAATACATTTGATGACCAGTGGGAAGCAGAACCTTACACTGTATTGCCCTCTAACTTTGATAGCAGAAAAACTTGCTTGATCAGCAGAGACAAGGGAGAAATATCAGCAACAGTTTTAAGAGACCATCTTAAGAGATGCCCTGAACAATTGAAACCAAGGGACGTCACCCCTTGTATAACCCAACCAGAGGAAGAAGAGAAAGAGAAAGTGATACACACAGTATTTGGAGACTCTCCTGAAAGTTGGCCTCAGTACAATGGAGCCATAATAGTGCCATTGATCACTTCCTCACAGCCTTAGAAGAACCACCGGAAGAGAAACGTGAAAAACCACTTGTTGTAGTAGAACCAAAGAATCCTGCAATCGGTGAACCTGCCAATCCTATGGTAAGGCTAAGAAGTCGCAGACAGCTACCAGCCTACCCATAAAACCTAGACCTACTCATAGTACAGACACTAGTCAGACACCAGTACTATATAGATCAACCCATAGGAACTTTGGTCAGCCACCACTCATGTACAGAGAATAAAGTGTAGCAGGAAAAAAGTGTAAATAGGTGTGCTTGTGTAAATAGACAATAAATAATAGTGTACAGAAGGGTGAAGGAACTGGATTCAGCCCCAGGAATATTAAGTTAGGAAGCAAGTTCCTGGAGAGAGAGGGGAAACCAGGACTCCTAAGCCGAGACACCCATAGGGAACTGTGAAATGTAAATGTATTTCTGTGTTTTGATTGATTGCAACAAGGAAACCCATAACCGTTAAGCGTATTGTGCCTGCAGGACTCATTGTATCAACTTTTAAGCTTTCTTAAACATGGACCATAAGCCACGGGACTGGTAGGGGCAAAAACGTCTTTTACAGCCTGCGGCGAATTGACTAGCGCTATATGGACTGCACCCTTTCCAGTTTTTCCCGTTTTCTGGGTTTTTGTAAATTTTTGAATTTTGAGACTCTGTTATAATTATTGTCATTGTTATTACTGTTTGAAAATTGTGTTTCTCAGTCCACGAGTACTGAATTTATCTAGCTGGGAATGTGGCACCCCAGGGTTCGGTTGCCACAGGAATACCTGGAGCAGGGAGGGATTCCACATCAGCTAAGCCCACGCACAACACCTTGTGGAAATCTTGAAATGCTACCCGACCACCCGGACTTTACCCTGGACGTAACCTTCAACTACAACATAAGTA
>JARQOC010000004.1:11762438-11794665 GCA_033576535.1 Allobates femoralis
GCGGATGCTTACGCACAAATCATACATTCTCGTCCGCCCCAGGAATTCGACATGTGCTATACAAAAAATAAAGCAAAGTCAAATGAAAAAAATTAGTAATTTAAACTGCCTATCAATTAAAGTGACCCCATTTTGGAAACTAAACCCATTAAGGATTTTATCCAGGGGTGTAGAGAGCATTTTGAGCACACACGTACTTCACTTGATAACATTAGGTCATCATATTAAAAATGTTCATTTATTTAACAAAAATTTGAATCACCCCTATTTTGTTTCCTTTTCCAAGAGGCAGCACTGAAAAGTGGACATTAAACTTTCCTACCCACTTTCTTATGAATGCAGTAGTACCCCAATTAGTCGAAAAGTTCTGTTTGGACAAATGGGAAGTCTCAGAAGAGACGGAGCAACAATTAAATTTTGTAACACAAATTTACCTGAAATAGATAGCTGGCTCTATATTGCACTTTCAGGGCCCCTAAGGTGCCTATGACACACCCCTCCAGGGCCTTAGGATACTCAGAAACGGGCTTTCTTGAGGCTTCATCATGGGGATCACAGGACCGAGACCTGGCTCCGTGACCCTGGCGGTGTTATTAAAATTCAGTGTGGGTGTCTCTCTCTCTTAGGGATAGGGATCTGGTGTGGAGGGTTCATTCTGGGCAGGGATGACTGGACCTTGGGCTACTTGTTAATTTATACGTGACGCCACCCGCAGGTTGCGGCTATAGATGGTCGCCGCTGCTCGACAGTCCTCCTAGGGGCAAATGGTTGGGAGGCAGCAATGTTCTTAAGCCTCTACGATTAGGGCTGACCTCTAAGGTGGCCAAAGGTACCTGAGTGAGTTGGTAGTCGTGTTTCTGGTGCTTTAGATGCGTTAAGAAAGTTCACAGACAAAGTGGGCTGCGGTCTTCAGTTCTTTTACTCACAGTCTTTGTGCAGCAGTCCCCTGAGCACTGGGATCTCGGATGCAGGGATTCAGCTACTTCCTGGTAGTAGTATCGTATGTGATTTGCAGGTCATCTCATACAGTGCTTGCCTCACTTGTCTTGCCTTATGCCTCACCACACAGAGCTAATTACTGTGTGCTTTCCTAAGGGATCCCCTGCAGTGTCTCCCCTTAGCCCTATGGTTGCCACCTTTTCAGCAGATGTGCGTGGTTGTCGGCTGAGTCTCCATAAAAGTGCTACAGCCTCTGGGTTGCTAGCTGAGCCTGGTCTTCCCCACTAGTCTTTTGGGTTCCCGGTGCCCCTTGCGGCCTAGTCCCTTCACTTGCTTGCGCTTGACAATGGATACGTGACCCACGGGTGGATTGCTCACTTCCCGTGCCTCTGGGAAATCCTCTTCCTCCTGGAGCCATTTGGGTTATGTTATGCTCTAGGTTTGGCCTTAGGACGAGCTCCCACTTGCTCCAGTCCTTTGGACACTTCTCAAGCATGCTTCCTCTAGCTTCCCTCCAACTCTGCCTTGGTGTTTAATGGCCTCTCCTCAGCTGTTCTACCACCTCTCCTTAGCTGGTCACTCTCTTCTTCTGTTCAACTGTCTTTTCTCCTGCGTTCTAGATGTTGTCATGTGTCCCATGTCATCTACGTGTGTTCTTCCTGACCTCACTCCTTCCCAAGAGCTCCCTCTAACTACTCCCTTCACCACCCAGCCCCGCCACAATGGTCCCTAGTGTGTGGCCTGAGTGTGCCGGTACTGGTCTGTACCCCTCTTAACAGTGAGTGGAAAACTACACCCTAAGAGGGGTGCATTACCTCTGTGGTGACTGGATCCGCAGGAGCACCACACCTAATTAGCAAAAAACACCATAAGTGGCCTCCTTTTGGAAACTAAATCCCTAGAGTTTTTTCATGGGTACAGTTAGCATTTATATCCCATAGTTACGTCACAGATTTTGGTAATTTAGGACCCAGTTATGATATACTCCTCAACGTGGCAACTGGGTGGATTATCGATTTGGCCATTTCGATGATGCTAAGTATCTCACTTTACTATTGTGAAGACTCCATTTTCTATAAATCACTGTAGAGTGCGGCTTACATTTTTAAAATGAATTCGTGTTTAAAAGGCCCCTACACTGACAGATTGAGTGCCGCATAATTACTTTTACAGTTTGATATGGGTTCACACCCTTTAGGCAGGCACCTTCCCCATTCTAGTTGCTAGGTTTGTGCTATTGCTTTCTGGTATCAGTCTCTAACATGCCTAAGGGGTTAACTTTTTTGCAAAGGCACAGATTACATATTGAAAGCACCTGTCTTGGTCCACAGGATTACAATTTTTATTACTCTCTGGTATAAATTGCCAATATGGTAAAAACGCAACAAGTCATAGGCAGACAATAATGGTTAGGACCCAGTTATGAGATGCGCCTCGACGTGGCAGCTGGGTGGATTATCAATTTGGCCATTTCCATAATGGTAAGTATCTCACTTTACTATTATGAAGATCCATTTCCTATAAGTCACCGTAGAGTGTCGCTTCCATTTTTTTAAATTAATTTGTGTTTAAGAAGGCTCCTACACTGGCAGGATGAGTGCCGCATAATCACTTATACAGATTTTGGTAACATTAGGTCATTACTTTGAAAATTTAGATTTTTTTTCTTAGAAGTGTTGAAGCCCAACATTTTCACTTTTGTAAGGGCCTTTTCACATCAGCGGTTAAACGCTGATCGCAGCATGTTGTGGTGAAAAGACCGCAACTGCTGCAGTTACCGCATAACGGCCGCACTTGCGGTTCACCTGCGGCAAGCCCCATGCAATGTCTATGGGGCTTGTGGCAGGTGCGGCAAGTGCGGTATAGTTGTAGTTTCGGCACTTGCGGCAGATGCGGCCGTGAAAAAAACGCGGTCAGCCGCGGTTCTTTCGCGGCTGCATCTGCCGCAAGTGTAGAAACCGCACTCGCCGCACCTGCCGCACACTTACCGCAAGCCCCATAGACATTGCATGGGGCTTGCCGCAGGTGAACCGCAAGTGCGGCCGTTATGCTGTAACCACGGCAGTTGCGTTTTTTTCACAGCAACTGCCGCGATCAGCGTTACGCTGATGTGAAAAGCCCCTAAGAGGTTACATAAAAAATAGAACCCAATGTTTGTTGTTGAATTTCTTATGACCATGTGATGCTCCACCTGTAGTCAAAACATTCTCTTTGGACAAACAGCAGGGCGTGGAATAGAAGAAGCATCATTCGAATTTTGGAATTCAAATTTGCCTGACTTTGATTGCAGGCATCATATCACACTTGCAGAGCCACTGATGTTTCTAACTAGCTGTAATATACTATAGGATTACTCAGGGATCTATTTTCAATCGGGAACACAGACTACACGCAGAAATCAAAGTTTTAAGGTGGGATTACAAGTTTCAATATCGTCGCGATATCGCAATTCAATGGCGCGGGAGTGCGCATTTAGTGCACGTTTCTCCCGCATCGCATCGGATGTTTACACGTTGCGATTTCTGAATCCAACGTCCATACGATGTCTACGCCCCCCAACCCAGGAACGACCATTTAACATGGGAGTGAACTTCACATCGTAGTTCGGCTGTCACACAGCACGATCCGGCTCCAATCTCCATTCAATATCGGAGCATTGAATAGCACGCTCATTCAATCCCCGATATCGCATTGACATCGTTCCTGCATCGTATTGGACGTTCACACCATACAACGCAGGAACGATATCGGCTCCAACGATCGAACCACGTGACTTTTCATTGAAATTGGACGCCGATATCGCAACGTGTAAACCCCCATTAAGGTGAACAAGTCTATATCTATCACATGTGGCAGGCATAATGAGATGTGCAGCAAATGAGAAAGTTCATCAAACAGGTAACACAGAAAGATCTGGAAAAAGTTCTCATCAATATAACAAAACCAAAAGTCTCTGGAGATAATTCTCACTGGGAGAAACTCAATGTCCAACACTTTTTGGTACAGTACAGCTTTTAAAGAGTCCTGATGTCCATAGAAGTTGTAACTGCACTATAAACAATGTTTCATTTAGTGTTAGCAGGGCACACATGCTTACATGACACAGGGCTTGTGAAGCTAGAGCAAAGTCAGGAACTAAACACAGTTTGCAAACAGGAGGATAGCTGAGTCTGGAGAGATTGCAGGAGTCCAAGGCAATAGCTAGAAAATCTGGCACCGATAAGCAGGAGGTGGAGCACAATTGGAAAGCACAAAAAAAAACTGGAATACAAACAGAATACTCAAGCACTGGTGGACGGCAGGCAGAGGTTTGTAAAGGCAGAGAGGAGGATCACATGATCAGGAGTAAAGCAGTGGATGCAATTTTGTAAAGGGGAAAAATTCACATAATGTCAATAGAGATCCAAAGTCCTAACATCAGCAAAATACCCCCACAAGTGACCCATTTTGGAAACTAAACAATTTATTGGGGTATAGTTAGCATTTTGATCCCATAAGTAGAGATGAGCAAACTTTTAAAGTTCAGCTTTGTTCGAAGAACTTCCAGGTACTCACTGAATATAGAGAAAAAAGGGATATTTCAGCTCACCTTATGGAAAGATCTATGCTGCACAGAATGACGTCTTGACAAGGGGTGTATAAGGGGTGTTTCAGTATAAGAAAAATGTTCCAGCTTTAAGATTTTCCATATAAAATTAAATTTTTTATTCCATGATAATATAAAACCCCCACATTGGCTGCTCAATGATACTGTGTGAATGTTGCCCTCTTTTTTCTTGTACCTATTGACTTGCATCATGCTGCTGGAGAAAATGGTCATGTGAATATCACCTGAGTTTTTAATATAAATGGGCAGGTGCTATATCCATGAAAAACTTGGATAGAACATGTATGTGAAACACAGATGACAACATATGTCGCTTCTCACTATGTACTAAATCAGGGGTCTCCAACCCAGGCCTCAAGGGCCGCACACAGTCCAGATTTTCAGGATTTCATAGCATTTGACAGTAGCAATTGTCAAATTCTAAGGAAATCCTGAAAAACAGGCCCTTGAGGCCTGGAGTTTGAGACCCCTGCACTAAATGGTGAGTGAATCCACACTAGCTGTCTCTCCTATGACTGAAAGCTCCATGAATAAGGCTAGGGTCACACCAGCGTTCAGCCTTGCATTCAGGGGGTTCCATCTAAAACTTAGAATTTTTCTACATTAGCGCAGTGTTACCGGGAAGGTAAGACTGCGTTAACACTGTCAATGCAATCTTATGGCAGACGGAACCCGAGCGCATTGCAAACGCCGGCTTCTCACTGCCAGAGTTTCAAATCTTGCGCTTTTTCCAAGCGCATCACAAGACATGCGCTCCCGCTGATGAAAGCGTCTTTTTTTGCGTTAGGAAAAAGCACAAGATTTCACTCAGACGCCGGCGTTGGAGCCGCCCTAGGGGCCACGTCACCATAGGTAACATTGGGCAGCATGGCGGTAGTACTGGTTTAGGCTGCCAAAACCTATGTTTTTAATACAACCCCCCTTTAACGTTAATCTGACCCTAGCCTTACTGTATTTTCCCCCTTCCTCTAGCAATTCCAAGAAGCAGAACACCAAAGCTGTAGTGCATCCCCATACATTAGAGCAGATTGTGTGTAATAAGACTGGAGACACACAAGTGTACGAAAAATCGGACCAATTTCATTCAAGAAAGTAGAACCAGTGGACTCCTTTTGGTGTTTCATATGTCATGTGAGTGTGAGATTTTTCCTGAGATGGGCATGGAGGCTGAACTTTGGAAATAAGCAAGCTTGAAATAACTCTGCATCAGGTGATTTCTTTGCACCGGTGGCGACTGTCACACACCTTTCAGTTTCCCGAAGTCTTCCACGTGCAGTGGTTGTGAGTCTGCAGCAGCGTATTGATTACATGCTTCAGCAGTTGTGGTCATGACACTGGATAGGTGATGGTTTGACAATTACCTCTCATCTTTATGTCTAGTGATAGGGCACTATTGGCCTCTTGTTCCCCCTTCCTATTAACGTCTTTCAATGGGGATTCTCACCTTATTTATGCATCCACTTGTAGCATGCTGCAAGTTCTTATCATCCCGAATACAGGTGAGGAAAGAATTGCTGATCATTAGAGACGAAGTAACCCGTTCGGGACCTGGACTTCAAGTGAGTGACGGTTGGAAAGTGTTGCAGCATGCAGCGCTGGTGTTCCGGTCAGAGTGAATCACTTGTACTCTATGATTTGCTCATAAATGGGGGCTTAAAACTAATTTTGTGAGTGGAGAGCCAATCTGCTAATCATTGACATCCAAAGAGGAATGGGGTCAAGCTAAGGTCCCGAACATCGCTACCGAAACCTGAACTTCATGGGGTTCGCTCAACTCTATTGATGTCTACAGCCTCATTGGCTAGCATTGGTCTAAGTGGATTGTGACATTTTCAAATCTCTTGTCATATTGAGCAAGGATTTACAAATTTGATATTATGGAGCATCCTTTAGCATTTTAGCCTCCACACTGTCCTCCTGTACATAACTGTCTGCATACAAGGCCTCTTTCACATGTCCATGACAAAAACGCACGTTTATGAGCGGCTATTTTTTTTTTTTTGAATCATCATTTTTATTGGGTTTTAGTCATAGAAATACTTGTACAGAATCAAGAAAAAGAAACAAATATAACATACAAATGGAACTTTTCTACAGGAAAACTGTGTAGATCAGTGAATTATAAGTCAAAGCATTCGTCTTGTACATTGTATTGTCCCCATGTCCCTCCCTCCCCCCATCCCGTATGAAATTATCCACACTTTTTAACCAATATCTGATCGAATAAAGAAAATATTTAAAGTATTATAAACCTAGTACCAAAGATTATTACATCTCCTATACCTAGCACCTTAGCCTACCCTGTGTACCTTCTAACTCTTCCAGGGCATACCATGTCGAGGATCGGAAGGGTAGCATAAAATTTCTAATTTCTACATCCGTGAACTCTTTTTCAATGAAACGTCTCCATTTGAAAAAAATTGTTTTAGACAATTTACTTGGATTGCGGAGCGTATCTATGGATTCAAGTGTCAATGTGTGGTGCAACGTCATTTTCACTTGGGCAAGGTCTGGAGGTCTGTCATTGAGCCAGTATTGGAGTAAGAGCCTCTTTGCTACCAGCGCAATGTAGTGCCATAATATATGGGGTTGCTTTATCATTTGAGAAGTTGGGTGGTAATGAAAAATCCATCTCATCGGGTCTCCACAAATCTTTCTAGTCCAGTACGTCTGAGTCTCGGCACAGGACCATAGACCGTGTTCCAAATCAGACATGGGTGTTTTGCATTTTGGGCAATGGACCTCTCTTTCCTGATTGGTCTTAGAGGGAGGGATGTTAAAGCCCTGAATGGTGCCGTGCATGATCCTAAATTGTGAATCTCTCCATCTCTCATTAATAACATGATGTCTGATCGTGCCCCACCCCTCAAGGATCTTCTTGTGAAAGCTCCGGGTCTGTGAAATGTTTCCGCCATTTGTTAAATTGACCCCTCTTTCTTTGCGGTCTAAGAACCTGTTTTAATTTGGCGTATAGTGAAGTAATAGATACCTCATCCTTATTCATAGATATCAGTTCAGACCACAAGGAATTCTCTATTTCCCCAGATATATCGCGCAAATATGATAGGAGATGATGTTTCAACTGACGATATTGCAAAGCGTGGAATTGGGATAAATTATACGTATGCAAGACCTCTGTCTCTGACATCCACCTTTTTTCCTCCAGATTCATGAGATCTCCCAACATCTTGATACCCTTGTTCTCCTATTTAAACAAGGAGTTTTCGTCCAGAGGAAAAGACGGACAGCCCCAGGGGTTAAGCAGTTTCGAAATTCTCCATGCTAACCTGAGTTTTTTCCTGACCTCCTTCCACGTCGCTATAGTGTCCTTATATATCACCGTGTTCTTTAAATTAGGGGGTAGGAAGGACATTGGTGAGTGCAATAAGGCTACTAAATCCAAGGTCTGGCCCATTCCCCCTCCAAAGTGGTATCTGAGAATCTATTGGTGCCTCTGATCCAATCAAGGACATTGCGTAGGATACACGCTAGATTGTATCCCCGAACATCCGGGAGCTGTAGTCCTCCCTCTTGCTTGGACTGAATCAAGGTTGCATAGGTTAAACGGGGTCTCCTTCCTCTCCACAAAAATTTAGAGAAAGCTTTATTAAGTCTATTTATGTCACTATGTCTCAACAGCATGGGGATAGTTTGAAGGGGGTAAAGCAGTCTAGCGAAACTAACCATTTTTAGCAAATGGCCACGTCCCAACAGAGAGAGTGGTAGTCCCACCCATCTTGCCAATTCCTGTTCTATCTGCTGTATTACTGGCAAGAAGTTCAGTTTGTATGTCATTTCCGGTGTTCTGGCTAGGTGTATTCCCAAATATTTAATACTATCTTTCCTTATTGGTATGCCGCAAAGATACTGTGTTCCTTGCATCCTATTCCCCGGGTCCATAAACATAATTTCGCATTTAGTTTTGTTTAGGGAAAATCCAGTTTGCTTGCCTATCATCTCTATATCTGACAGGATGTTTGGAAGATCTCTTTCAGGGTGTTGGACATATAGGATGACATCATCCGCAAATAATGGAAGTTTAATCTCTCTAGCTCCCACTGTGAAACCTGCGTAAGGATTACATTCCTCCAGATATAGTGCCAGAGGCTCTATCGCCAAATTAAAGAGAAGGGGGGACAAAGGACATCCTGTCTCGTTCCCTTCTAGAGGATGAAGGAGTCGGACAGGAAACCTGGTATACTCACGCAGGCTTTAGGAGTGCTATAGAGAGTCTGTATATAGTGCCGAAAGGGACCCGTAAGACCCACCATATCCAAGACTGTACCCAGCCATGACCACCTGACATTATCAAATGCTTTTTCAGCGTCCAAGGTGATCATGGCTGGGTTTCCCTCTTTCAGTTTCGCTTTCTTCCCCATAATATCCATCAAAAGCATCGCCTTTCGGATGTTTGTAGTCGTCGATCGTCCCTTGATGAATCCTGCCTGATGTGTAGATATTATTTTGGGTAAAATCATTGCCAATCTATCAGCCAATATTTTAGATAAAAGTTTCAGATCCTGATTTATCAGGGATATCGGCCTATAATTTGCTGGGTCGGTGGGCGTTTTATCTGGTTTAGGGATTAATTTAATGTACGCTAAATTCATCCTGTCTGGGATAGGCGATCCCCGCAATATTTCATTATATAAGTCGCAAAGGATCGGGGAGATCTGTTCTCTCATTGCTTTGAAAAAGGCTCCATTGTAGCCATCTGGTCCTTGGGCCTTACCAGGGTTTAGATTCTTTATTGCCGCTTCAATTTCTCCAATCGTAATTGGAGTATTTAAGTCATTGATATCGTCTTGGGCAATGGATGGCATTTTGATTTTACTTAGCCAGGAAGGCTTTTCTGGGTTAGTTAACGTATTTTCTTTATATAGAGAAGCATAGAACCTGCCCAAAGTTTTCACAATATTCTTAGGGTCATTCCATGTGTTGCCCTGCCTATCTTTTATTGATTGAATAGGGGAAGAGGTATATCTACCTCGGGCTAATCTTGCCAACAGTCTCCCTCCCTTAAATATATTCTCCCGTTTTCCTGCCCACTCATCAAATTCTTTCTTAGCTTGCAGCCATATCTCTTTGTCAGGGGTCGCCATGGTGTCTTTATATTGTAAATAAGCGGTTCTCACCTTCGCACTAGTTTCCACAAACTTTTCTTTAGCCCTTCTTTTGATCCCCATGCTGTATGCCATTATATGACCTCTCATGACTGTTTTTGCAGTCTCCCAGAATAATCCCGGATCAGATCTATGGCCCAAGTTATCTACGCTGTAATGCGTCCACCATTCTCCCAATAATTTGGTGAAATTTTCTTCTTTGGTGAATGTGTCAGGAAACCTCCACAGATAATCGGTTCCTTTTTCATAATTATCTTTAATCTCTAAAACCAGTGGACTATGGTCCGAAATTACCATATCTTCAATTTTAATACTTATCATTCTTTGTAGTATCTTAGTGGACCCAAAAAGCATATCTATTCTGGACCATGATCCATGGGGATGTGAAAAGTGGGTAAATTCTCTACCCAAAGGGTTAGCCACTCTCCATGTGTCCGACAGCCCCGCAAGTTTCGTCAATGATTCTAGGGTACTTTCTGCCCTCAAGCCCTTCCCATCCTGATTTCCCTTCCTCGTGTATGTTGGGGAGCGTCTGTCCTCTTCTACTCTCATCACTGTATTGAAGTCACCTCCCATTATTTTATTAGCCCCCGGATCTTGAAGTATTTTGTTCTGTAGATGTTGGAAGAAGGGCCTCTGATTTGCATTCGGTGCATATACATTATAGATGTTGAAGATATCGTTTTGTATTTGTATCGTCATTTGAAACAATCTACCCTCGCTATCACCTGAGGTAGAAATAATTGAGTGGGCCAAAGACCTATGTATTAAAACCAAGACTCCCGCCTTCCTTTCCACTGCACTAGACCCGAAGACCTCCCCCACCCACAGCTTTTTAAGGCGGAAGAAGTCTTCCGATGTCAGGTGAGTCTCCTGGAGCAAAGCAATATCTATGCGTAGTTTTTTGAGATGGCGAAGAACCATCATGCGCTTTGCTGGGGAGCGCAACCCCTTAACGTTCCAGGAGACCCACCTAACCATCAGAATCCTCCCTACACAGGGCCTCTGCTTTCTTTTAATCACCGTCCACACATATGTTGAAAGTTCAGGTGTATACCGAAGTAAGAAAGATAAAGTACAGGAGATGCACATTTTGTTGAACACAGGTTTGTAGATAATTCCCAATTTTTTTACCCCCCCTTGTCCCTCCCCCCCTTTCACTAACTCACCAACTCCATCCATCTGTCCAAGTAGAACACCTCACTTCTTCCCTCGAGTGCAGTCGACAAACATAACTCCGCCCCGCCTCAGCCCTCCTTCTAACTTAATAAACATGTTAGGTTATATCAAATGTGATCTCCAACCTGGCGTTCCCTTAGGAGCCCCTTTTTCCCATGTTCGTTAAGTGCTTTCAACCCCGCCACAGCAGAGATAAACTAGAGTCATCATCTTAAACTTATATTAACAATATGTTCGCCATTATAGGAATGTAAGTAGCATTAACCCATCGGCAATTACATATTCATTTCTCCTGTTATTTAGCATTTAACATTTAGGAGGCTGTTGTCACGCTGGGAGCGGGAGAGACACTCAGCGTAGGACAACGACGGGGGGGGGGGGAATAAGGAGTCCCTAAAGCTATGGGCACAAGAGGGAGAGGGTGACCCCTAGTCTTACTGGGGCTGACCCTGTCTGCCCTGACGTCCCTATACAGTTTCCTCAACTGTCGCCGACCACGAACCTCGTCCCTCTCTGATCCTAGCACTACCTTATCTAAGGATCAGATGGGGAGGTTCACTAGACCCCTCCACTAACAACTAAAGACAACACAAGGAAAACAGACAATGGGGAAAGAAAACACTTATCTTGCAGCAGAGCACAGCAACCTCCACAATCTCAGCTTCTGCTTGGAGCAAGGATAATGAGTCCACAAGGAAATATCACCTGCACCGAGGGAGGGCAATGAAACTCCTTATAAAGGAGGGAAGAACCTGCTGGGTCCTAGAGACCCAGAATACTGGTGTAGAAACCAGACCGAGCACAAGACCTTCCCAGCCGTCCTCCCATGATAGGGAGATCTTATCATACCTTCTCTTTATCTACACAGAAGGTAAATGCCCCTGAAAGACGGACCGTCCTCAAACCTTATGGCTGATTGGCCAAACGCTGGGACCGTCTGCGCGTGGCCTCTACCCTGTCATCCGTGCCACCCGTGACAGCTGTTTAAGTCTCTATGTTACTTTACCAAGTTTTGCACAACTTATCAAGAAAAAATACGAAACCTGAGAATACGTAAAGGCAGTAGAGAGAAGAGCTGAATGGGAAAGAAACAAGACATCGATACATATCTCCTCCCGCTTTTCCTGTATATCTCTCTTCTCTTCACAATTTCGTCGCATTTATGACCGTTTTGTCCAGTAAATAGGCATTACAGTTGCTGCTTAATGTCAATGTTCTCTCACTTCTTTCTCATCTCTTCTTCTGCCAACGGGATCCCGGTTGTCTTTGTTGTCTCGGAGTCTCTAATGGTGGTTTCTTCCCCGCCCCCTCGTCTATCAGGGAGTTTGATCTTAGTCTATAAGATCTTACAGAGTCTCTGTCAGTCTCGGAGTCCAGATCTACAGTAGAATTGAATTTCACAGGCGATCCAGTGGCATGGTGGGGTGGTGACGAAGATGCCGTAGCTCCTGGAGAGCTCGTGTTGTCACGGATAGCTGCCATTATTTGTCAGGATCAGAGAAGGTCAACATGACTCCCTCTCTGGACCTGAACCTTAATATCGCTGGAAAATTAAGCTGGAATCGAATATTTCTTCTATGAAGTATCGAGCACGCTTCACTGAAGGACCTCCTGCGGCGCGTGACTTCTATAGAGTAATCCGCAAATACCAGAGCTCTGTGACCGTGTATTAATAGAGGATGTTTTTTGGCCTTGTAAGCGCGCAGTATTTCCTCCTTGTCTCGGTGGTTAAGGTACTTCGCTATGGCATGTCTAGCTTTAGTAGACTCTTTGGAGGTGGGGACGGAAGATCCTGATGTCACCCTCTTTTCCTGTGATTCCCTCATCTGGCCAATTCTGTGGGAACGCTCCGTCTTACATCTATGGGTGAGCCCCAAAGCTTTGGGAAGATCCACCTCAAAGATTTCCTCTAATTGGTTTGCAGGGATGGATTCAGGGAGTCCCACTATTTTGAGGTTGCTCCTCCTTGCTCTGTTTTCAATGTCCTCTAGTTTTGCATGTGCATATTCAGAGTGTTGTTGTAGAGACATTATCTGCTCCTCCAACTCCTGTATTCTATCCTCTGCTGCACTGATTCTTGATTCAGCTTCAGTAAGTTGCTGATCATGTGTCTCTACTTTGGCTGTTAAATCTTTTGTTGTGGCTGTCACCATCTCAGCCACTGCTGATTTAAAGTCATCAGCCAGGTGGATTGCAAGTTCTTTTGCCAGTGCCTTATAGTCAAAATGAGGGGCTCCCCATCTGTCATCTGTAGTCTCTCTCCTGTCCCCTGGACCCTGTCTTTCATCTATAGCTTCCTTGTCTGTATGGGGCAGCTCCGGGGTTGATTATTCATGGCAGCTGCTGCATGCTTCAGTTGCTCTTGAGATATTCCCTGAGGAGTCACTGCGGCTGTTTGTGCTGGTCTCCTCTCCTCCTCCACACCAGTCTCACTAGTCTCGCTAGCTCCGGTCCCGGGTTTCCTCATCCATCCTCCTTCTAGTAAGTCTGTCTGGGCGCTGTGCACACTATGTCCGCCCTGCCCGCCATTACCGGTTTCCTCGTGGTGTGCCGCAGTCCTCTCTCCCTCCCGACTCCTTGTGACATAGCGATCCATCGCGATCGTGATGGACGCTCCCAGTGCTGCTGCAGCCGCCACTATAACTTTGGAAGTCCGATGCCAAGCTGGAGGCTGGATGTCGGCGGATTTGCTGAGGCGGGGAGCGGAGCAGCCCTTAGACGCGGCTGCACATGGAGGCGCCGGAACCGGAAGTCTTTAAAGGCATTTTACATTTTCTTTTTGTTACTTGGCCTCTTAGGGTGCCTCACACTGCACAGTCCAATCGCTTCTCCTGTTCACAGCCATGCTGCTGCACCTCTCTGAACAGTAGAAAAACAAGAATTCAACTGGTGTTTGGCAAAAGGTAAACCCTTAAGCAGAAGGGCTGAAAAACCTAAACTCAATTCCACATAGAAGAATAATCAGCAAAGAAGCTCAGTAATGTTAATGTGAACGTTTATAGCCTAAACCAGCATGTGATAGGGCAGACTGAAATGGAAAAATAAGAAACACCTGGAAAGCAGCTTAAAGACATGAACCTTCTTAGATCAGTGGTTAGCACCTCATTTGGTCCAATGACCAGCTACAAGAAGACCTCATTCAACATCCTTCCAGTCCCTAATTAATCAGAAAGAAAACCTCTCCTCATCTGGTGTGTTGAACTGTAACCTGAAAAGTTCCCAAAAACTGGTAGAAAACCCCCCTAGCAAAAAGGTGAGGTCCAAGTAGCTGTGAAGTATAGTTCTTTAGAGCAATCTCTGCAAGAGGCAGTCTTCCTAATTAGAGGAAACAAAATATGTCAAATACTTATTATTATTATTATTACTTATTTATATAGCGCCATTGGTTCCATGGCGCGTTACATAAGAAGTGGGGGTAACAAGAAGAGGTACAGTACATATGAACAGTCAAGGCTTGCTGATACACGACGGGAGAGGATCCTGTCCATGAGGGCTCACAGTCTACAGGGGTGGGAGAGGACACGATAGGAGGGGAAGCGCCAAGCGTGTGGTGGAGCGGCGCTGGGTCTCGTCATAGGTTGTAGGCTTGTTGGAATAGATGAGTTTTCAAGTACTTTTTGAAACTCTTAAGGGTAGGCGAGTGTCTGACGTGCTGGGGGAGAGAGTTCCAGAGTCTAGGGGAGGCGCGGGAGAAGTCTTGTATGCGGTTGTGGGAGGATCAGATGAGGGGGGGGGAGAGGAGGAGTTCTTGTGAGGAGCGTGCAAGTTGGTATCTGGAGACCATGTCGGAGATGTAAGGGGGGGACAGGTTGTGGATGGCTTTGTAAGTCAGGGTTAGGATATTAAATCGAGATCTTTGGGTGGTGGGGAGCTAGTGAAGTGCCATGCGGAGAGGGGAGATAGGGAAATAGCGAGGAGGCAGCTGCTCTACCTCTTGTTTCTTTCTGATTGCCCATTAGCCAAGGGATGGTAACCTGAGGAAAAAGATAGCTTGATACCCCATGTAAGCAATCACTATGCCAAACGCTAGCTGGAAATTGATCCCCTCTATAAACAATGTATTTAGGAGGAACACCATGCAAGTTAACGATATGAGAAATGAACTAAGTTGCTAAAGCTCTTTGCTGTTGGCAACTTTTGAAGTGGGACCAAATGAGCCATTATGCTCAAACAGTTCACAACCACCCACATGACTGTATCACCGCCAGAGTTATAACATATATAGGCCAACTCAGAATGTGATAGAACAGACCAAAATCGTAAAATGAGAAAAACCTGGTGAGGAGCAAAATAAGACGGGAAAGCACAAACAATAAGAACCATCAGCATTTGGACAGCAGTAGCCCATCAGACAAAGGAACCGCCCATGCAACAACAGATCACTGGATTAAATCCCCAAATTAAGCCATGGCACTCTTTATGTATCGGGATTAATATTTGGAAGAAAGTTAGACCCCATCACTGTGCTGACCTTTGTTGGTTTACTGATGGAGCCATTTACTCTACTTGTTCATTGTTTTCATATTCTTATTTCTAAAGGTTAATGAAGAAATTCTATATTTATTTTGTTAATTTTTCCCATAAGTACAGAAATCTCCATGGCACAGCTATGATGCTGATTGCAACTGTTTTCCATAAATAGGAGTCAGTGGTAACATTACGTCTTGTCTTTGTTCTCTAAAGAAAATTATTTATTTTCCATAGAAAATAAAAGGAGTTATGGCCACAGTAGGAGATGCAGATATATCTGTCACACCTTGGCCGTAGGGACAAAGGGGCCCAAAGGTCTACAAGAAAACTCCAGCAATGTGAGTGACAAAAGGTAGGTCAGGGGCCACGGTAAACACTTTTCACAGGGGCTCCTTTGCTTTCATACTTTCCTGTTATGAACGTCAATGATTATTCTGCACAACAGAACATCAGCCAAACAGAAGACATAATTTGACAATTAATTTGTAGTGATGAGCAAGCACTACCATAGTGGGGTGCTTCATACACATAACGAGCAGTTGGATGCCTGGATGGGCGTGAATTCTCCTGTAAACTCTATGTTGATGCCTTTGCCCATAAATCTCTACTTTTGTCTCATCTGACCAGAGAACATTCTTCCAAAACGTTTTAGGCTTTCTCAGGTAAGTTTTGGCAAACTCCAGCCTGGCTTTTTTATGTCTCGGGGTAAGAAGTAAGAAGTGGGGTCTTCCTGGGTCTCCTACCATACTGTCCCTTTTCATTCAGACACAGACGGATAGTACGGGGTGACACTGTTGTACCCTCGGACTGCAGGGCAGCTTGAACTTGTTTGGATGTTAGTCGAGGTTCTTTATCCACCATCCGCACAATCTTGCGTTGAAATCTCTCGTCAATTTTTCTTTTCCGTCCACATCTAGGGAGGTTAGCCACAGTGCCATGGGCTATAAACTTCTTGATGACACTGCACACGGTAGACACAGGAGCATTCAGGTCTTTGGAGATGGACTTGTAGCCTTGAGATTGCTCATGCTTCCTCACAATTTGGTTTTCAAGTCCTCAGACAGTTCTTTGAGCATGGAGAAAAGAAAGAAGACCAATGTGGTACATACAAGGACACAGGACAGAGGTTGAGTCAACTTTAATCCATGTCAACTGGCTGCAAGTGTGATTTAGGTATTGCCAACACCTGTTAGGTGCCACAGGTAAGTTACAGCTGCTGTTAATTACACAAATTAGAGAAGCATCACATGCTTTTTCTAACAGTGCCAATACTATTGTCCACCCCCTTTTTTATGTTTGGTGGAATTATATCCAATTTGGCTTTAGGACAATTATTTTTGTGTTTTTTCATTGAAGACAAATTAAATGAAGATAATAATACCAAAGAATTTGTGATTGCAATCATTTTCAGGAAGAAACTGAGTATCATCTGCCAGAATTGCAGGGGTGTCAATACTTTTGGCCACAACTGCACATAGCCCTGCCATTCATGGTTAGCCATTATGCTAGTTCACATATCTCATAGTGTTTAGTGTTGCAGCAGATTATCTCTTTAATTGTGTGAAGGGACCTCCTGAGTCATCATTTGCAGGGTCCTCCTCGGTCATTGTGTAAAGGAACTTCATGGGGCATAATGTGAAGGGACCTCCTGGGTCATCATGTTAAGGGATCTCCTGGGTCATCATGTGAAGTGACCTCCTGGGTCATCATGGGAAGGGATCTCCTGTGTCATCCTGTGAAGGGACCTCCTGGGTCATTGTGTGAAGGGATCTCCTGCATCATCCTGTGAAGGGATCTCCTGGGTCATCATGTGAAGGGTCTTCCTGGGTCATTGTGTAAAGGAACTTCATGGGGCATCATATGAAGGGACCTCCTGGGTCATGTGAAGGGACATCCTTGGTCATTGTGTGAAGGGACCTCCTGGGTCATTGTGTGAAGGCATCTCCTGAGTCATTGTGTGAAGGGACCTCCTGGGTCATCATGTGAAGGGACATCCTGGGTTATTGTGTGAAGGGACCTCCTTGGTCATTGTGTGAAGGGACCTCCTTGGTCATTGTGTGAAGGCATCTCCTGGGTAATCCTTTGAAGGGACCTCCTTGGTCATCGTGTGAATGGTCCTCCTTGGTCATCTGATCCAACACCCTACTCAAAGCAGGGTTCACTAAATTATACCAGACAGATGTCTGTCCAGCTTTTGTGTGAAAACTTTCATTGAAGGGGAATTCACCACCTCTCGTGGTTGCCTGTTCCACTCATTGGTCACCCTCACTGTTGAAAAGTTATTTTTCTTTTTAATGTACGCAAGAAACATGAAAGGTTTAATCCTCATGATGGATTCTCCAACATTAAATTATTTCTAATAAAAAGATAGATTTTATGGGTGAAAGTGTTAGAGAATTCTTATTTCTTCTTGGTTTACATTAGTTAAGTTTCACCAGCAGGAATTGCGGACCACTCCTAAACTTTCCGGTGTATCCCTTAGAACCATGTCATGGTGAGATTTCTTTTTTCTACATCCAGGAAGTTTCTTGTCTTCTTGTTTCATAGAGAATAAATTGAAAAGCCGCTTTCTATTATTTCATGTCTGCTCATTTACTAACATTCAATCATCCGGCATTCTCAACCTTTATAGATCATTTACTAACATTGTTCACTATTTATTCACAGGACGGTTTTCAAGCAAACAGGACATTGCAGCATATTTCTTATTCATGTAGACTTGAACATGTAGGAAAATGATGAAATCTGCTGTAAGTAGCATATATTACAACTGCTAAATCACTAGGTGTTGGCCTACATTATATGTGCCTGATGAAGGTCCTGTGGACCGAAACGTTGTGCCACACGGGCTAAATGAATTCCACTTTTTCTTTACTTTTTTGAGTGCTGCCTGATTATTTTCTATGTTCTATGGCCTAGATGAATGAGCACTACCATGCTTGGGTGCTCGGTACTCGTAACGACCGTTTTCAAGCTCGGATGGGCTCCACTCAAGCACCCAGTATAATAGAAGTCAATGGATACTCGAGCATTTTTCTTGCGTCCATCCAAAGTTCTTGTTATGAGTACCGAGTTCACCCAAGCATTGGCGTTGGCCTACAATATTAGTGATTAGTGAACATTGTTATGTTTGGGTGCTCGGTACTCATAGTGAATTAAAAGAGAAAGGAAGCGCACATAGAGTAATACCGCTATTATACAGGTCCCTCAGACCCCAAATGGTTAAACTCACCTGATGTAGTTGTGAGTGTCACAACTACAATAAAAGCACACAGGAGGTCGCTGCAGGCTCCCAGCTGAGAATTGAAGAATCCAGAAAACAGTGATAAAGAGCTGGAATCAAATGCCGCGCTGACCACAAGGATAAAAACAGAGTAAATCATCCACTCCGTTTATTCTGCCTACACGTGTTTCGTGGCACAAAGCCACTTCCTCAGGGCCCTGAGGAAGTGGCTTTGTGCCACAAAACACGTGTAGGCAGAATAAACGGAGTGGATGATTTACTCTGTTTTTATCCTTGTGGTCAGCGCGGCATTTGATTCCAGCTCTTTATCACTGTTTTCTGGATTCTTCGGTACTCATAGTGAGCATTTTGACGCTAGGATGGGCTCAGTTCGTTAACCTAGTATAATGGAAGTCAATGGGTACTCATGCATTTTTCAAGAAAATCATGCAGAAAATGCTCAAGTTCCCCATTGGCTGCCATTATACATCAGAGGCCCGCAAGTAACATCTTACGCCGATGTCAGTATACATACCTCTTTGTGGGGTCACCTGTATGATTTAAGCCTTTAAAGTGACATTCTCCTTTTGAATGATTTTTTATCCTTATGTATATTCAATAAATATTTATTTTAATATTTATTTTGGCCTATACGCCCATGTTTTCTTTCTCAGATTTGATAAGCAATATGCAGGACTGCTGTGTCCCGTGCTTAGGGTTGGCCACCGTCGGAGCAGTTTTCAGCTGATAGGTGGGTGTGCTGGTGTTGGACTCCACCGATCTCATATTGAAAATCTATATAATGGATAGATAATCAAGTATTAGAACCAGTGAACCTCTTGAAGTGGTTTCCCACAACTGCAGCAGTGCCATACATGTAGGACGTTGGTTTCTCTTGTGTATGACACTTGTGAACGGTTTGGAACCTGTGTCTCATTCCTTTATTGAGAACTAATATTAAATGTGCTTCTTTCCTTTGACAGTGTATGAGTTAATGTCAGTTTCTGTTGCTAGCAAAGCTCGTAAGTGCTCTACCCAGGTGAGGCTACTTTGTGACCCCTCCCATCTTTATATGGTCACATGATCCAGCATTAATTGCTGGTGATTAAACTTCATTTCCAGTGTGAAAGGAGCTTTTCTGGAGAGCTGACCATTGCCAAGCCGTCTGCTGCCTTGGAGAGGGGCCGCAGGCATGAACTTGTCTTGCCATTTCACTATCTGGTTTCCTTTCCTTCTTGTTGATATTAGTGCAGTGGTTAGGACTAGTGCTCCTGCCAGCTATATCCCTAACGAGGGTTAACATCCGGGTTTCATCTGAGCAGAGCCCCTTATTCCACATGTTTGGTGTCTCCCAGGTGGATTGTGGCAAACTTCAATCAAGACTATTTATGGATTTCTTTGAGAAATGGCTTTCTTCTTGCCACTCTTCCATAATGGCCAGATTTGTGCAGTGTACGACTGATTTTTGTCCTATTGACAGACTCTCCCACCTCAGCTGTAGATCTCTGCAGTTCATCCAGAGAGATCATGGGCCTTTTGGCTGCATCTCTGATCAGTCTTCTCCTTGTTCAAGATGTAAGTTTAGAGGGATGGCCGGGTCTTGGTAGATTTGCAGTGGTCTGATACTCCTTCCATTTCAATATGATCGCTTGCACAGTGGCTCCTTGAGATGTTTAACACTTGGGAAATCTTTTTGTATCCAAATCCGGCTTTAAACTTCGCCACAACAGTATCTCTGACCTGCCTGGTGTGTTCCTTGGTCTTCATGATGCTCTCTGCACTTGAAACAGAACCCTGAGCCTATCACAGAGCAGGTGCATTTATACAGAGACTTGATTACACACAGGTGGATCCTATGTATCATTACCAGTCATTTAGGACAACATTGGATCATTCAGAGATCCGCACTGAACTTCTGGAGGGAGTTTGCTGCACTGAAAGTAAAGGGGCTGAATAATATTGTACGCCCCACGCCTCAGTTTTTTATTTGTTAAAAAAGTTTAAAATATCCAATAAATTTGGTTCCACCTCACGATTGTGTCCCACTTGTTGTTGATTCTTCAGAAAAATATTAAAATTCATATCTTTATGTTTGAAGCCTGAAATGTGGCAAAGGGTTGAAAAGTTCAAGGGGGGCAAATACTTTCACAAGGCGCTGTATATATATATATAGTGGGTACGGAAAGTATTCAGACCAATTTAAGTTTTTCACTCTGTGATTTGCAGCCATTTGGCAAATTCAAAAAAGTTCTTTTTTTTTCATTTCTTTTTTATGTCCACTCTGCGCCTCATCTTGACTTAAAAAACTGCAATATGGACATTTTTGCAAATTTTTTGAAAAAGAAAAACTGAATTATCACATGGTCATAAGTATTCAGCCCCTTTGCTCATTATTGAGTATTTGCACCTTTTGAGGTAGTACAGCCATGAGTCTTCCTTGGCATGATGGAGCAAGTTTTTCCACGCCTGAATTTGGGGATCCTCTCATTCTTCCTTGCGGATCCTCTCCAGTTCCGTCAGGTTGGATGGTGAACATTAGTGGACAGCAATTTTTAGGTCTCTCCAGCGATGCTCCATTGGGTTTTGGTCCGGGCTCTGGCTGGGCCGGTCAGGAATAGTCACAGAGTTGTTCTGAAGCCGCTCCTTATTATTTTAGCTGTGTGCTTAGGGTTATTGTCTTGTTGGAAGGTGAAGCTTCAGCCAAGTCTGAGGTCCAGAGCTCTGGAACAGGTTTTCATCCAGGAGATCTCTGTACTTGGCTGCATTCATGTTTCGTTCAATTGTTACCAGTCGTCCTGTCCCTGCAGCTGAAAAACACCCCCATAGCATGATGCTGCCTCCACCATGTCTCACTGTTGGGATTGGACTGGACAAGTGATGAGCAGTGCCTGGTTTTCTCCACACATTCCGCTTAGAATTATCACCAAAAGGTTCTATCTTCGTCTCATCAGACCAGATAATCTTATTTCTGATAGTCTGGGATCCTTCATGCGTTTTTATGCAAACTCTATGCGGCTTTCATATGTCTTGCACTGAGGACAGGCTTCCATCAGGCCATTCTGCCATAAAGGCCCGACTGGTGGAGGGTTGCAGTGATAGGTGACTTTGTGGAACTTTCTTTCATTTCTCTTATGCATCTCTGGAGCTCAGACACAGTGATTTTGGGGTTCTTCTTTACTTCTCTCACCAAGGCTCTTCTCCCAGGATTGCTCAGTCTGGCTGAATGGCAATGTCTAGGAAGACTTCTGGTGGTCCCAAATTTCTTCCATTTAAGGATTATGGAGGCTCTTAGGAACCTTGAGTACAGCAGAAATTCTTTTGTAACCTTGGCCAGATTTGTGCCTTGCCACAATTCTGTCTCTGAGCTCCTTAGGCAATTCCTTTGACCTTATGACTTTCATTTGTTCTGACATGCACTGTGAGCTGTGAGGTCTTATACAGACAGGTGTGTGCCTTTCCACATCAAGTCCTATATATGTTGTACATCAAACTTTGTCTTATATGGGCCTGAAGAAGAGCCCTAAGGCTAGGGTCAGACTTGCATCTGCCCCTGAACCTGCAGGATCTAGCAGACACTTAGTTTCTGGCTGGAGTAGCACATAGCATTACCAGCAGGTAACGGTATGCGCCACTTGTCTTTTGATCTCTATGGTAACCAGGCCCTTACCGCAGCATCCGGCTCCACAGAGATCTACAGGAAATGCCCTTTTGCAGCTTTCACAGAAAGACTGTGTTTCCTGTGCGCTCTACAAAAGCGCATATCCTTGAGATCTTTGTGGAGTCGGAGGCTGCGGTAAGTGTCCGGTTACCATAGAGATCAATAGACGGGCTATCTCTATCTACTCTCTTTCTTTCTCTCTTTCCCCTTATCCTGAGGCGTACGCATCCTCTCCACAGGCAGAAACTCAAACATTGCGCTTGCGCATTTTTCTACAGTCTTACTCTTCCCTGCACTTCTTCCCCCCAAAGGGAACTTGTCTCCAATCAGGGACTTGAACATTGTGCTCTAGCAGCCATAATACTCATTCGAGCAACGAGCGTGCCCAAACATCCCAATGCTCCATCAATTATCGAGAAGTGCCTCAGCACTAGATACAGTATATCCTAACACTACTTATATCGATCATTCCAAAAGTTTATTGTCTTGCCATGTATGATATTAAAACTAATTATTTTTTGCTTTTGCTCCTTATTCAGATAAACAATCTTACTGTGATCCCAGAATTATTTCTCTTAGGATTTCAGACTGGTCAATATTCATCAATATTTTTGTTCTGTCTTCTCCTGGTGGTTTATTGTGTGACGATATGTGGGAATCTCCTGATCATGATCCTGGTGTCCACCAGCAAGATCCTCCACACTCCGATGTACTTCTTCATCTCACAACTGTCCATCACTGACATCTTGTTACCTACAGATATTGTCCCCAAGATGCTGAACATCATATTGAACAATGGGGGATCCATTACAGTTAATGGTTGCATCACTCAGTTTTATTTCTTCTGTGCATCAGAAGCATCTGAATGTCTTCTCCTCACAGTGATGTCGTATGACCGATATGTGGCCATTTGTAATCCCCTCCGCTACACCTCTATATTGACAAGTGACCGCTGTGTGACAATGGCCGCCATCTGTTGGGTGTTGGGGTTTTCTATTACACTGATGTTTTGTGTAACATTATCGATGTTGACCTTCTGTGGACCCAATATAGTTGACCATTTTTTTTGTGATCTTGGTCCTTTACTAGAAAGTGCATGCTCTAGTACTTACACTATTGAGTTGGAGGTCTTTATAATGTGTTTCCCAACACTCTTCATCCCTCTCACGGTGATTATCATTTCATATATTAATATTATTATACCATTTTCAGTTCCAGTCCAATATCAGTAGACAGAAAGCCTTCTCCACCTGTAGCTCCCACCTCATTGTGGTCTCCATATTCTACACTACGTTTATTAAGTGTTTATATGTTTCCTAAAGGAGAACAAAGCTTAAACTTTAGTAAACTCATATCACTTCTATATACTGTATTCACTCCATTGATCAACCCAATTATATACAGTCTGAGAAATAAGGACATCAAAGCATCTCTTCAGGAAATGATCAATAAATGTGCAATATTTATCAGGATATCATATTCTCTAAATAAAGTAATATGGCATGGAAAGTATTTTTTGGATTTTGGAACTAGATCGTTTTTTTATACTCATTAATTATACACTGTTCTTTAAGGGAGATTTATTTATACAATGCAGCATAAACCATGCAAGATTTGGTCCTTGGCTTTTGTGCGTAAGAAGGAACAGAAAGAGAAGTAGCGAATGCATATGGTTGGATATGGAGGGAGACCCTAAGCTATTCCAGACACAGACAGGGGACAAGTCTGCAAGTCAGTCTGCAAAAGATGATGACACTAGACAAAAAGGAGCTGTGGAAAAAAACCAACAAGAGACTGGGTAATGGGGATGAACATGGCTGTCATGATTTATGATTCAATCTAGTCACCTTGTGGAGTAAGATCAGTATCCTTCCCCGTGGCGCACCTTCAGCCTGCCGGGCCCTGGTGAGCCTTAGGTGAGGACGGGGGGGGGGCCCTGGGATGCTGTCATCGTTCAGGCGAGGAGCGCGGGGGGGTGCTGTCAGCGTCAGGCGAGGACCGGGGGGGGGAGGTGTCAAGAGAGGGGGGGGCGGGATCAGCCAGTTAACCCCCTCTCTTGACACAGGGACATGGGGTTCGGCTGGGGACCCCCCTGCAGGCTTGAGGGGCCCCCTACCCGGTCAGGGCCCTGGTGCAGCTGAACCAGCTGCACCACGGTAGGTCCGCCCCTGATCCTTCCCCACTGAACTACAGAATAACTCATCACTGTCTAGGGCTGATTGTCTTTTACCTTTGCTTCTATTCTTTTGTTTTGCAGTCAGCAGATATTTTTTCATTTGTTCAATTACTCTGACCTATCACATTTCGGCTGTGACTATTTATACCGCTATGATGCTGGCCATCTCTGCCGGACATATCCTATGTGGATACATCTAAGGATTTAATCCTCATTGCTAATTTTTGCATTTCAAACAAAGACCAGCTTGGTATTTTCTCTTTGATGTCTCACTTTTCTTACATACTCTTTTCTCCTGTTGGTAGTTAAGGTGTAGGAGGTTATCCTCCCTGCAGTTGCTACTTCACCTTATTTCCACTTGGGCACTTGTTTAAGATTTCCACAACTTTGGTTCCTGTCTATCTCTGCATGCTTTCCCATCTTGATTTATAGTGTACAGCTATCTTCCCTCTAGCTCCTAAGGAGGTATGAGGAACAACTTGATAGCCTTTAAGGCAGCCATGTCTAGTTGTGGTTTCCTTGTGTTGCAGCAAGGAATATTACAGCATTTACAGGAGCCACTATAGACTGGAAATCAAGGTATACTAGCCTGTACTGGAACCAGTTGGATTAGGTACAATTGCTGGGAGACAGGCTTTATTTACTCTGTTAGCCATATAGGAATAGTCATGTACATAACATTGACAAACTGTATTCTGGAATACATGCGGGCTTACATTGTATTGTTAGCATCAAGCTATGACTTTTTTGGACAGCCAATTTATCAGTTTTCAAGCTTTCGATTTTTAACCCCTTAAGCAGGGGCGTAACTACAACAGGTGCAGGGGTTGCGATTGCACCCGGGCCCTGCAGCCTAGGGGGGCCCCAAAAGTCCCTTTGGCCTATAGAAAAAGAATACTACTATTAAAGATTTGCAATCACTGGGGGCCCCGTTGGAGCTTTTGCATCAGGGCCCCAGGGCCTGAAGTTACACCACTGCCCTTAAGGACCAATTCTGACCAATCTCAGTTTATGAGTTAATAACTCTGGAACGCTCCAACGGATCCCAGTGATTCCGAGAATGTTTTTTCATGACATATTGGACTTTATGTTAGTGGTAAATTTAGGATGATATTTTATGCATTTCTTTGACCAAAGAGACTGTTTACATGCAGTGACAGTTCCAAGCCATGACCGGTATAGCCGTCATTGGTCATTAAGGGGCTAAACCAGTTAGTCACGCAGTATAAAATAATTAATAGATACATTTCCATATTTCTACTTTACATCTGTATCATTTTTCAAATGTCAATTTATTTTGTTACGATATTAAAACGGTTAAAAATTTAGCAAAAATGTCTAAATTTTTCAAGAAATATACAAAATCTACTTTTTTAGGAACTATTCTGATTTAAATGGACTTTCAGGAGCCTATAGCTGCATCTCAATGAATTAGAATATCGTCAAAGACTTCATTTATTTCAGCTATTCAGTACAAATTGATGACATCTTAATATTCTGAACTAAGACTGAAGATGATAAAATTAACACTGGAGCACTTAAAACAGAAATCAACTTCCTGGACACCACCATAAAAATTCTAAATGTTTCATTCCAGACATCGGTGTATCGGAAACCAATTGACCGTCCCACATACCTCAGATGGGACAGTTTCCACCTGAAATACATTAAAAAGTCCATTATCTACAGCCAGGCCCTCAGATATAACCGTATTTGCTCCAACCCAGCGGACAGGTAAGAACACCTAAACCATCTAAAAAAGACATTTTTAAACCAAGGCTACCACCCCACCTCCATTGAGGATCAGATCATTAAAGCCACAGGATCCCTAGAAGTCAAGCACTCCAATACAGAGAAAAAGAAGAGAACCAACGTGTTCCCCTGGTGGTGACCTACAACCCACAGCTTGAGGTACTAAGGAAAACTGCCAGGAAACTCCATCACATCCTACACAAGGATGACCGACTAAAAACAATATTCAAATACCCTCCCTTGCAGGCCACACCGCCATTGGACATGTGAGCCTGTCATTCAGGCGCAGCCGCAGGGGGAGCGGCTGTGCAGAAGGGGGCGGCGCCTCATGCAAACAGCTCCCTGTATGGCGCGTCGCCACCGCACGTAAGCGGCGACGCCGGGGAGAGGCACAGAAGGGCGGCAGCTGGGCTCAGTAGCACCCCCGTATTGGCCGCGGCTCAGGCGGCAGAGGCGACCGGTCACAGCAGAAGGGCGGCCCAACTTCACAGCACCTCCCCGAATCAGTGCGCGGCTCAGGCGGCAGTGGGGCTCGGTGCACCCCTGCTCCTTGCTGTGCTACAGGCATCGCCAATTTAAGAACATGGTCTGAAGTTCGATGGTCTAAGATACACCAAGAGGAACTTATCCATGCAATGTGAAGAGCTACAAGACCTGTGCTCACATAGAGACCAAAGACAGGATACATATTCTCATTTAAATTACCGTATTTTTAATGGATTAAATAATATTACATTCTAGTAAAAGTCTTAGTTATACAGTATAACAAATAACAAATATACAGGATACATATTCCAAAGACACAGCAGGATTATAAGATTCCTGGGACATTCACATGCTCCTCTTCCAATGTTGTGTATTTAATTATGTGCACTATGTGTCCTGTGGGGATTTTTATGTTGGGGAGACAGGACAATGGCTAAGAATAGTATGAGGTCTCATAGTCACACAATTACAGACAAAAAATCCATTTACCAGTAGCCGAACAATTTTCTGGTCAAGGAAATAACATTGAAAATATGAAAACTGCAATATCGAGAGGTATCTGTGCATCCAAGCTCATTAGAACTTTCATCTGTATCCCAAAAAGGGCTAAGCCTATCTGACGGATTTATGGTTCATTATAACATCTGAAGAATTTTTTTTAAAGACACTGAAGTCTTAAGACACCAGGTTTACATATACATTAGGGTCATAAAAACTTTGAAGTCACTACACCTAGATCCTCTCCAGGATTTGTTTTATTTAGTTAAAAGTCCATTTATTATACATTGTGTCTGCTCTAGTTGTTCATGTATATATTTGAGTTTCTTTCAATATTTTGTCATACCATGGCCAATGAAGAGACCTGAGATGTCTCAAATCTCCCCTTATAACATCACTAAAGGCCACGTCACTGCTGGTGACGTCGGCGGCGATATTATAGGTGAGGTGGGGGAGTGGCCTATCGCCGCCGACGTCGCCAATGCGTCGCCCTATGTAACTGGGTGAGGGTGACGCATTCGACTGGTCGCCAGGTTTCACAGCAGCGCTGTGAAACCAGGCGGCCGATCTGGGGTGATGTGTACACATCGCCCCATGTAAACGGCCACTGGCGACTTGACAGGCGATGGGAGCCATAGGCTCCCATTGTACTGCATCGCCACTGGGGTTTTGAGACACCCCGGCGGCGATGCCGCCTGTCAGCTCGCCGGTGCCTCACCGGAGGTGTCTCCCCGTGTAAAAGGGGGGCGGCGATGCTGGCGGGGCGCCAAAAGCGTGCGCGCTCCCGCCAGTCGCCGCCGACATCTCCGGCGAGGTGGTACCATGTGACGGTACCCTTATTTTATTTTTGTTAGCCAATAAAAGGTATCACAACTACAATATTATTATCTTGTTTTTCCCACTGAGAGCAATCCACAATAGATAAAGTGAAGCCCATAATTATATAGAGTCATTACACACAGAGTGATCTATTTCAAGTGTTTATTTCTGTTAATGTTGATGATTATGGCTTACAGTCAATGAACACCAAAACATCATTATCTCAGAAAATTAAAATAGGGAGAAAATGCGTTGACTAAAAAATCAACATTATATTCACCCTTCGATGTCTCGTGGAATACCGCAGCACGGTTTTTAACCCTTCATCCTCCCTACTTTAATTTTCTGAGATAATAGCCTTTGGGTTTTCATTGGCTGTAAGCCACAATCATCAACATTAACAGAAATAAACTCATGTAATCGATCCCTCTGTGTGTAATGACTCTATCTAAGGCTGGCTTCAAACTTGCGGTCGCAGGACGCTGCGGAGAGGAACCGCAAGCTGAGCGCAGGCACCGCAAGTCCCTATGTTAACATGGGGACGCAGGTGCCTGTGCTTGGGTGCAGATTGGCGAGCGCACCCATTCACTGCCATGTATGATTTGTACGTAGGCGGATGCTTACGCACAAATCATACATTCTCGTCCGCCCCAGGAATTCGACATGTGCTATACAAAAAATAAAGCAAAGTCAAATGAAAAAAATTAGTAATTTAAACTGCCTATCAATTAAAGTGACCCCATTTTGGAAACTAAACCCATTAAGGATTTTATCCAGGGGTGTAGAGAGCATTTTGAGCACACACGTACTTCACTTGATAACATTAGGTCATCATATTAAAAATGTTCATTTATTTAACAAAAATTTGAATCACCCCTATTTTGTTTCCTTTTCCAAGAGGCAGCACTAAACTTTGCTACCCACTTTCTTATGAATGCAGTAGTACCCCCAATTAGTCGAAAAGTTCTGTTTGGACAAATGGGAAGTCTCAGAAGAGACGGAGCAACAATTCAATTTTGTAACACAAATTTACCTGAAATAGATAGCTGGCTCTATATTGCACTTTCAGGGCCCCTAAGGTGCCTATGACACACCCCTCCAGGGCCTTAGGATACTCAGAAACGGGCTTTCTTGAGGCTTCATCATAGGGATCACATGACCGAGACCTGGCTCCGTGACCCTGGCGGTGTTATTAAAATTCAGTGTGGGTGTCTCTCTCTCTTAAGGATAGGGATCTGGCGTGGAGGGTTCATTCTGGGCAGGGATGACTGGATCTTGGGCTACTTGTTAATTTATACGTGACGCCACCCGCAGATTGCGGCTATAGATGGTCGCCGCTGCTCGACAGTCCTCCTAGGGGCAAATGGTTGGGAGGCAGCAATGTTCTTAAGCCCTCTACGATTAGGGCTGACCTCTAAGGTGGCCAAATGTACCTGAGTGAGTTGGTAGTCGTGTTTCTGGTGCTTTAGTTGCGTTAAGAAAGTTCACAGACAAAGTGGGCTGCGGTCTTCAGTTCTTTTACTCACAGTCTTTGTGCAGCAGTACCCTGAGCACTGGGTTCTCGGATGCAGGGATTCAGCTACTTCCTGGTAGTAGTATCGTATGTGATTTGCAGGTCATCTCATACAGTGCTTGCCTCACTTGTCCTGCCTTATGCCTCACCATACAGAGCCAATTACTGTGTGCTTTCCTTAAGGGATCCCCTGCAGTGTCTCCCCTTAGCCCTATGGTTGCCACCTTTTCAGCAGATGTGCGTGGTTGTCGGCTGAGTCTCCATAAAAGTAACACAGCCTCTGGGTTGCTAGCTGAGCCTGGTCTTCCCCACTAGTCTTTTGGGTTCCCGGTGCCCCTTGCGGCCTAGTCCCTTCACTTGCTTGCGCTTGACAATGGATACGTGACCCACGGGTGGATTGCTCACTTCCCGTGCCTCTGGGAAATCCTCTTCCTCCTGGAGCCATTTGGGTTATGTTATGCTCTAGGATTTGGCCTTAGGACGAGCTCCCACTTGCTCCAGTCCTTTGGACACTTCTCAGGCATGCTTTCTCTAGCTTCCTTCCAACTCGGCCTTGGTGTTTAATGGCCTCTCCTCAGCTGTTCTACCACCTCTCCTTAGCTGGTCACTCTCTTCTTCTGTTCAACTGTCTTTTCTCCTGCGTTCTAGATGTTGTCATGTGTCCCATGTCATCTACGTGTGTTCTTCCTGACCTCACTCCTTCCCAAGAGCTCCCTCTAACTACTCCCTTCACCACCCAGCCCCGCCACAATGGTCCCTAGTGTGTGGCCTGAGTGTGCCGGTACTGGTCTGTACCCCTCTTAACAGTGAGTGGAAAACTGCACCTTAAGAGGGGTGCAGTACCTCTGTGGTGACTGGATCCGCAGGGGCACCACACCTAATTAGCAAAAAACACCATAAGTGACCTCCTTTTGGAAACTAAATCCCTAGAGTTTTTTCATGGGTACAGTTAGCATTTATATCCCATAGGTACGTCACAGATTTTGGTAATTTAGGACCCAGTTATGATATACGCCTCAACGTGGCAACTGGGTGGATTATCGATTTGGCCATTTCGATAATGCTAAGTATCTCACTTTACTATTGTGAAGACTCCATTTTCTATAAATCACTGTAGAGTGCGGCTTACATTTTTTAAAATGAATTCGTGTTTAAGAAGGCTCCTACACTGACAGATTGAGTGCCGCATAATTACTTTTACAGTTTGATATCGGTTCACACCCTTTAGGCAGGCACCTTCCCCATTCTACTTGCTAGGTTTGTGCTATTTCTTTCTGGTATCAGTCTCTAACATGCCTAAGGGGTTAACTTTTTTGCAAAGGCACAGATTACATATTGAAAGCACCTGTCTTGGTCCACAGGATTACAATTTTTATTATTCTCTGGTATAAATTGCCAATAGGGTAAAAACCAACAAGTCATAGGCAGACAATAATGGTTAGGACCCAGTTATGAGATGCGCCTCGACGTGGCAGCTGGGTGGATTATCAATTTGGCCATTTCCATAATGGTAAGTATCTCACTTTAGTATTATGAAGATTCCATTTTCTATAAGTCACTGTAGAGTGTCGCTTCCATTTTTTAACTTAATTTGTGTTTAAGAAGGCTCCTACACTGGCAGGATGAGTCCCGCATAATCACTTATACAGATTTTGGTAACATTAGGTCACTACTTTGAAAATTTAGATTTTTTTTCTTAGAAGTGTTGAAGCCCAACATTTTCACTTTTATAAGGGCCCTTTCACATCAGCGTTTTACGCTGATCGCGGCAGTTGCGGTGAAAAAAACGCAACTGCATCGGTTACCGCATAAAGGCCGCACTTGCAGTTCACTTGCGGCAAGCCCCATGCAATGTCTATGGGGCTTGTGGCAGGTGCGGCAAGTGCGGTATAGTTGCAGTCTCGGCACTTGCGGCAGATGCGGCCGCGAAAAAAATGCAGTCAGCCGCGTTTCTTTCGCCGCTGCATCTGCCGCAAGTGTAGTAACCGCACTCGCCGCACCTGCCGCACACTTACCGCAAGCCCCATAGACATTGCATGGGGCTTGCCGCAGGTGAACCGCAAGTGCGGCCGTTATGCTGTAACCATGGCAGTTGCGTTTTTTCCACAGCAACTGCCGCGATCAGCGATTACGGCTGATGTGAAAAGCCCCTAAGAGGTTACATAAAAAATAGAACCCAATGTTTGTTGTTGAATTTCTTATGACCATGTGATGCTCCACCTGTAGTCAAAACATTCTCTTTAGACAAACAGCAGGGCGTGGAATAGAAGAAGCATCATTCGAATTTTGGAATTCAAATTTGCCTGACTTTGATTGCAGGCATCATATCACACTTGCAGAGCCACTGATGTTTCTAATTAGCTGTAATATACTATAGGATTACTCAGGGATCTATTTTCAATCGGGAACACAGACTACACGCAGAAATCAAAGTTTTAAGGTGGGATTACAAGTTTCAATATCGTCGCGATATCGCAATTCAATGGCGCGGGAGCGCGCATTTAGTGCACGTTTCTCCCGCATCGCATCGGAGGTTTACACGTTGCGATTTCTGAATCCAACGTCCATACGATGTCTACGCCCCCCAACCCAGGAACGACCATTTAACATGGGAGTAAATGGGTGACGTTGAACTTCACATTGTAGTTGGGCTGTCACACAGCACGATCCGGCTCCAATCTCCATTCAATATCGGAGCATTGAATAGCACGCTCATTCAATCCCCGATATCGCATTGACATCGTTCCTGCATCGTATTGGACGTTCACACCATACAACGCAGGA
>JARQOC010000004.1:11794765-11917563 GCA_033576535.1 Allobates femoralis
ACGCTAAACATCATATTGAACAATGGGGGATCCATTACAGTTAATGGTTGCATCACTCAGTTTTATTTTTTCTGTGCATCAGAAGCTTTTGAATGTTTCCTCCTCACGGTGATGTCTTATGATAGATATGTGGCCATTTGTAATCCCCTCCGCTATAGCTCTATAATGACAAGTGACCGCTGTGTGACATTGGCCGCCATCTGTTGGGTGTTGGGGTTTTCTATTACACTGATGTATTGTGTAACATTATCGATGTTGACCTTCTGTGGACCCAATATTGTTGACCATTTCTTTTGTGATCTTGTTCCTTTACTAGAAAGTGCATGCTCTAGTACTTACACTATTGAGTTGGAGGTCTTTATAATGTGTTTCCCAATACTCTTCATCCCTCTCACGGTGATTATCATTTCATATATTAATATTATTATCACCATCTTGCAGTTCCAGTCCAATATCAGTAGACAGAAAGCCTTCTCCACCTGTAGCTCTCACCTCATTGTGGTCTCCATATTCTACACTACGTTATTAAGTGTTTATATGTTTCCTAAAGGAGAACAAACCTTAAACTTTAGTAAACTCATATCACTTCTATATACTGTATTCACTCCATTGATCAACCCAATTATATACAGTCTGAGAAATAAGGACATCAAAGCATCTCTTCAGGAAATGATCAATAAATGTGCAATATTTATCAGCGATATCATATTCACTAAATAAAGTAATATGGCTGGAAAGTATTTTTTTGTATTTTGGAACTAGATAGATTTTTATACTCATTAATTATACACTATTCTTTAAAGGGAACCTGTCACCCCAAATCACCTTCCTAACCTATTAATACCTGTCCCTGCAGCCTTACAATACTTTCTAACACATCCCTGTCTCACCTTTATTACTAATCTATGAGTACAATAATGTAGTTAGCAAACTTACGAAATTCCTGTTAGAGGGGCATTCCTCCAAGCGATTTTGACCAGTAGACGGGTCCCCTGTGCTGCGTTACCCCTGCCTCGCTGCTGTAATACGCCCTAATGGGCGTCATTATACAATGCAGAGCTCGGGCACGATTTCAATATCGCGCCCGCAACGTCATCGCTGCAACGCGGTCATGTGACGACGGGATTGCCGCGTCACTTCCGGTCACAGATTGCATGCTGAAGTCTGCCTGTGTGCGACCAGAAGTGACGCTGCGATACCGGCGTCACATGACCCTTTAAGGGAGATTTTATTTATACAATTTAGCAATATAAAGCATGCAAAATTTGGTCCTTAGTTTTTGTGTGGAAGAAGGAACAGAAAGAGAAGTAGTGAATGCATATGGCTGGATATGGAGGGAGACCCTAAGCCATTCCAGATACAGGACAAGTCTGCAAGTCAGACTGAAAAAGATGATGACACTAGACAAAGAGCTAAATGAAGAGAAAAAGTGGTCTCAGACGGCGCTAAGGAAGGAGGGGAGGATGTGGATTTTAGTATATCTTACTTAGTTTATTCCTTTAGCCAATCACAACGCGTTTCAGCAGAATACTCCGCCTTCATCAGGTGTTGGAAGCTCACTGGCATTGTGGGATTCTTTAAGGGGCAGATGCTGACATCATAAATCAATCTTAACCCCTTACAGTCTAACCACTCAAGAATGGAGGAAATTACAATTTAGAATGCATAAAAAGATGGTAATAAAGTAAGAATATCTTATAATTAATCACAAGAAACTTTATTTATAAAAATTTTTTTTTAAAATGTCAAAAAACTAAAAATGCATTAGTAGGGTCCGCCTATAAAAAATGTGTTCACATTTACATATATTTACATACATATATACACACACATATATATGTACATATTTATATTTTAAAAATGTTATTTATTAAAAAAAATTTGGGGAACGATAAAACATTCTTTTGCAAGGAAAATATTCAGATTGAAATTTCCTCCATTTCTTTAACAATCTATAGTCGCCATGATATCAGTAATCCTATAATACATTTGTTGTAACCTTTAACAAAGAACATACATTAATTATAATGCATATAACAAAAATAATAAAAAAAATTAGCATTGAAAATTATATATATACAGTTGTGGCCAGAAGTATTGACACCCCTGTAATTCTGTCAGATAATACTCAGTTTCTTCCTGAAAATGATTGCAATCACAAATTCTTTGGTATTATTATCTTCATTTAATTTGTCTTCAATGAAAAAACAAAAAAAGAATTGTCCTAAAGCCAAATTGGATATAATTCCACCAAACATGAAAAGGGGGTGGACAAAAGTATTGGCACTGTTAGAAAAATCATGTGATGCTTCTGTAATTTGTGTAATTAACAGCACCTGTAACTTACCTGTGGCACCTAACAGGTGTTGGCAATAGCTAAATCACACTTGCAGCCAGTTGACATGGATTAATGTTGACTCAACCTTTGTCCTGTGTCCTTGTGTGTACCACATTGAGCATGGAGAAAAGAAAGAAGACCAAAGAACTGTCTGAGGACTTGAGAAACCAAATTGTGAGGAAGCATGAGCAATCTCAAGGCTACAAGTCCATCTCCAAAGACCTGAATGTTCCTGTGTCTACCGTGCACAGTGTCATCAAGAAGTTTAAAGCCCATGGCACTGTGGCTAACCACCCTAGATGTGGACGGAAAAGAAAAATTGATGAGAGATTTCAACGCAAGATTGTGCAGATGGTGGATAAAGAACCTCGACTAACATCCAAACAAGTTCAATCTGCCCTGCAGCCCGAGGGTACAACAGTGTCAACCCGTACTATCCGTCGGCGTCTGAATGAAAAGGGACTGTATGGTAGGAGACCCAGGAAGACCCCACTTCTTACCCCGAGACATAAAAAAGCCAGGCTGGAGTTTGCAAAACTTACCTGAGAAAGCCTAAAACGTTTTGGAAGAATGTTCTCTGGTCAGATGAGACAAAAGTAGAGCTTTATGGGCAAAGGCATCAACATAGAGTTTACAGGAGAAAAAAGAGGCATGCAAAGAAAAGAACACGCTCCCTACAGTCAAACATGGCGGAGGCTCCCTGATGTTTTTGGGTTGCTTTGATGCCTCTGGCACTGGACTGCTTGACCGTGTGCATGGCATTATGAAGTCAATACCAAAGAATTTGTGATTGCAATCATTTTCAGGAAGATCTGACAGAATTGCAGGGGTGTCAATACTTTTGGCCACAGAGCTAGGTTGCTATATTCTCTAGCATTAGATTTAGTCCTTTTAGGTGCAGACAGCCCATCCTAAATATCCAATAGTTCTCTCTTCTCATAAGACTCCTATACCTATCTTTTTCCGTTTCAGGGAAGTGAGCAATGATACATAATTTACATTGCCTATAATCTCTCTGATGTTCCAACAAAAAATGCTTGGAAACACTATATTGAATGAATCCGTTCCTAATGTTCTGTCTATGTTTATTAAGACGTTGGTGCATAGCCTGGATCGTGCGGCTCACGTATTGCAGACCACACGTGCATTCCATGACATAGACTACATATGATGACTGACAGGTCAAATTGTATTGCAAAGTGAAGGGGTCACCAGTAGTATTGGAAGTAACAATAGTGACTCCGTGGGATATTGAACCACAACAAAGGCATTTTTTGGTATTGCACCTATAGCAACCAAGGGGAAGTCCTATGTTAGTGATCTTAGATGTTTTATCCCTAGTAATCGAACTAGGTACGATCAAGTTTTTTAAAGAACGATTGCATCGGTATATAATATTGGGTTTCTCAGGTAGGTGTTTAGACAGTATAGGATCATTCATCAAAATTAACCAATATTTTCTAAGTAGATTATTCAAGGTTCTCGTTGATTTATTATAGGTGGTTATCAAGCTGAATTCACCCCTCTTGGTGTCATTTTTTTTACTTTTTTTTTTCTTTCCATTTTAAGTAAACATGAGTCTTGGGTTTCCGTTTTTTTACTTTTTTAAAAGCATCCTCCACTAACGTTTTTGGGTATCCCTTCGCCTTGAACCTTTCTTTAAGGATTAATGATCCTTTTAAAAAAATCAGATTCATGGGTACAGTTTTTTCTGATGCGCCAATATTGACCATAAATTAAGGGACGGAAGGTGTGTTACAGTCCGCGCTACCAGAATCATCAAGGAAGAACCAAGGCAAAGTTGTGATCCAAACCTTCTTTATTTTCCTCCAACGCGTTTCAACGCCTTTCCTGGCGTCTTCATCAGGTATCTACGCCAGGAAAGGCGTTGAAACGCGTTGGAGGAAAATAAAGAAGGTTTGGATCACAACTTTGCCTTGGTTCTTCCTTGATGATTCTGGTAGCGCGGACTGTAACACACCTTCCGTCCCTTAATTTCTCGGTATAACCCCACGTGAGTGGAGCCGGTGGAGGTCCAGCAGCAGCCATCAGGATATTATCCTACATGCTTTCAAGCCAGTTGTGGGTCACACAACTGGAGCAGGTGAGTGGATTGCATTTTTCACCGCTGAAACTTCTAGTGTCTAGTGATAAGGGCACTATTGCGCCTCTTGTCCCCCTCCCCTCTCTTTTCTATTACAATATTGACCATAAGGCACGTTACATATCCACTTTGGTAAGTGACCACTATCAAAGGCCAAACAACTGTTTACGTTCACAGTTTTACAGAATATGGAGGTATAAAATGGGTCTCCTTCCCCTTTACGAATGTAAAGGTCTAAATATTGGATACCCTCTGGGGTATTGATTTAACTGATGAATAAATGTTTATAATTCTTCGGGAGTTCCAGACCAAATTATAAATAGGTCGTCAATATAACGTTTATACCAAATACCCCGTTCCATGGCAAAAGGGTTATTCTCGATGTGTAAGGCCTCAAAACGCTTAATTGTTTGTATACCATAACTTCAAAAGTGAAGATATTATTTTTCAGGATAAATTCAAGGCCCGTACAAGAACATTTTTTTGGTCACCTAGTATAGTTTCGTCAAGGGATAAGTAGTGCTGTACTGAATCCAAACCTAAAGTGTGGGAGATATTCGAATAAAGAGAACCCACGTCTAGAGAACAAAGGATAAAGTCTTTCCTACATGACGTCTTTTAAAATTTGTATTAAATGTATTGAGTCTCGCAGATAGGATTTCAACTCTAACACATACTTCTGTAGGAATAAATCTAAGTAATGTGAAAAATTAGCTGTAAGGCTGGCTTCACATTAGCGTTTGTGAGCGCAGCGCACTGAACGCAGCCATACGTCTGCGCACTGCGCTCCTATGTTTAACATGGGAACGCATGTGTCTGCGTTTGGCTGCGTTCAGGTGCGTTTGCGTTCAGATGCGCATAATTTGTGCACCCTCCGAGCGCACTCCGAATGCAGCATGTTGCATTTTTTGTTCGGTCGCAGGCGCTTGTTTTATCTGCAAAACAAGCGCCCGCAAGCGCACAAACCATGCATTGAAGGCAATGGATCCGCAGTGTCCTCCGCATGACAGCACAGGAGAATGCTGCGGATCTCATTGAAATCTCTCCCGGCGGCCACCGGGAGATCAGCTAGAGCCTCCACTGATCTCCCGCCGGTGTCGGCGGGGAGATACAGCTGATCTGACAGCTGTTTAAATCTCCCGCGCTGACACCAAATAGGTGAGGTCGGTGCGGGAGATTTGAAGCAGCGATCAGCTGTTTTAAATCTCCCGCGCTGACACTGAATAGGTGAGGTCGGTGCGGGAGATTTGAAGCAGCTATCACCTGTTTTAAATCTCCCGCGCTGACACCAAATAGGTAAGGTCGGTGCGGGAGATTTGAAGCAGCGATCAGCTGTTTCTTATCTCCAGCACCGATATCAGCCTATTCGGTGTCGGCGCTGGAGATTTAAACAGCTGTCAGATCAGCTGTGTCTTCAAATCTCCCGCGCTGACATCGACGGGAGATCAGCTGTGCCGGGAGGAGGAGATCTCTGCCGCTGATCTCCTCCTCCCGGCCGCCCCCAAGACAGCTGATTGGCTGGCGGGCTGAATACTAATGTGAACGCATGCGGAGATTCTCCGCTGCGTTCACATCAGTATGGACCCCGTTTGCTCTGCGTTTGCATCTGCATGCCCGTTCATGCAGACACAAACGCCAGTGTGAAGCCAGCCTAATTGAGTTTACACCGGAAATAATAGGGCGCCCTGGAAGATTCACTTTATCTTTATGGATTTTTGGTAAAAAATAAAAAAATGGTGTTTGATAAAATTTCAGACTCAAAAATTCTTTTCTTTTTTATTCAGTATCTCAGCCAAGGAAGCTGCTGAAATAATCTCTTTGTAGGATTGATGAATTTGTGGAGAAGGGTCCTGATTTAAGCAGAAAATCTTGTACTGGTAGCAACACAACAAATACATAAAACTAATGTTGGCCCAGAGGATGTGAATCAAGAGAAAGAAAAAGAAAAATCAACTACTAATAAGGGAAGGTTACGCGAGACCAGTATTACTCAGTTTTTTCGGGTAGCCCCAGGCAAGGCACCCCAAAAGAAAAAGAAAAGTAGGGGATGTAGAGGGAGTGGTAGAAACAAACTTAGATCAATCAATTCAATTAGATCCCTGTCAAAAGAAGAACAAATCTCATTAGTTTGTCATGAATAAATGGATGAGTTCAATCACCAGCAAAGCATGGATTTCATTCAATGGATCAGGGAAAATCATTGATTTTTTTTTGCCAAACTGTTTGTCGAACAGTTGAAAACGAACCTAAAGCTTGGAAGGTTCACTCATCACTTTTTGGTTAATTCCTTACAGCAATATGCTATTATAAAGTGAACAATTATCATTCTAGAACCTGGGCAACCAACCGGATATGTTCGTGGGCATTTGGTCATGAAAATGACAATCAGTGCTGTTGTACAATGGTAGCCAAAGAACATCAAACAAAAAGATTACAAAGTAAAAAATATCTCAAGCAAATGGAACAACCATGTGGACAATTACTGATCTTGGCTTGTGTGGCAGATGGAAAGGCATGATAGTCACACTTTCTGGGGTCAGGTACCAGGACAGTACATAAAGATTAAGAGGATAGAGGCATAGTCCGGCCACAGTCCGGAGGATAGTTTACTAAAACAAACGGAAAAGGAGGGTAAACAAGGTTATAGGTTTTGTAGCAAAAATATCAATCAACAGAGCACAAAACTGAGGCCACAAAGCACCACTAAACAGAAGGTTAAGACTGGCCATACACTGGGATAAACTGCTCAGTCAAGTAGCTGGGCAATTACTGGAAACACCCGAATAAGCCCAGCACGTACTATCATGAGATTGAATAACTGAGCTGTCACTCAAAACACTGGCATCTCCCTATCACATGCTCCATCCAGTTTGGATGACTGAGTTGGCAGATCAGCACCTCCTGATCACTGAGGAATAATCATGACAAAATAGAAAATATAAAAGCCCCACATTGGCTGCTCAATGATACCATCTGAATGTTGCCCTCTTTTTTCTTGTACCTATTGACTGGCATCATGCTGCTGGAGAAAATGGTCATGTGAATATCACCTTAGTTTTTAATATAAATGGGCAGGTGCTATATCCATGAAAAACCTGGATAGAACATGTATGTGAAACACAGATGACTACATGTGTCGCTTCTCACTATGTACTAAATGGTGACTGAATCCACACTAGCTGTCTCTCCTATGACTGAAAGCTCCATGAATAAGGCTAGAGTCACACCAGCGTTCAGCCTTGCGTTCAGGGGGTTCCATCTAAAACTTAGAATTTTTCTACATTAGCGCAGTGTTACCAGCAAGGTAAGACTGCGTTAACACTGTCAATGCAATCCTATGGCAGACGGAACCCGAGCGCATTGCAAACGCCGGCTTCTCACTGCCAGAGTTTCAAATCTTGCGCTTTTTCCAAGCGCATCACAAGACATGCGCTCCCGCTGATGAAAGCATCTTTTCTTGCGTTAGGAAAAAGCACGAGATTTCACTCAGATGCCGGCGTTGGAGCTGCCCTAGAGGTCACGTCACCATAGGTAAGCATTGGCAGCGTTACCGCATCGCTACCATGGCAATAGTACTGTGTTTAGGCTGCCAAAACCTATGTTTTTAATGCAACCCCCCTTTAACGTTAATCTGACCCTAGCCTTACTGTATTTACCCCCTTCCTCTAGCAATTCCAAGAAGCAGGACCCCAAAGCTGTAGTGCATGACCATACGTTAGAGCAGATTGTGTGTAATAAGACTGGAGACACATAAGTGTATGAAAAATCGGACCATTTCATCCAAGAAAGTAGAACCAGTGGACTCCGTTTGGTGTTTCATATGTCATGTGAGTGTGAGATTTTTTCTCACTTAGCCTTCATATGATGTGTGTTTTTATCTATGCAACTATTAGTTTACAATCATCTAGAGGATGATTTACAGTCTTCTATACTGTTGAGGATGGAGAGACATCAAATGTCTCTATAGGGTTAAAAATATCACAACTTTTCCCTAAAATATATAAATTGTGATTTGGGGATGTCATGTCAGCTGTTATACACAAGATGGCGCCCACGATCCATAATACACCTGAGACCTAAGCCAACCCATTAAGGGAGGAATTTAGATATTAGAATAATTTGATAAGAATTGACCAATTAGGAGATGATCGTTTTGTAGAAAGTTCTAGATTACGTTAACACCCCTTTTTGCATTCCTGTATAAAATATGTGTTCCAATAAACACTTGCGCAGTGTTTAATCTCATTTGGCGTGGGCATGAGTAAGGCTTGAGACGGCTCTGGTGTCCGTATCATTTACTTGTGGTGTGCAGACGTGCACACTTGCCTGTATGATTAGGAATGGCTGATGGACTTGTGATTGAACTGAGACCCTCAACAATGCTACACTATGGTAAAATCCATAGAAAACAGATGACACAAAGATGATTAGTGTGCCATCTTTTTTTTTTCTCGCACCCATTGACTTTCGTTGGTGAGTCTCATCTTATTTATGCATCCACTTGTAGCATGCTGCAAGTTCTTATCATCCCGAATACAGGTGAGGAAAAAATTGCCGATCATTAGAGATGAAGTAACCTGCTCGGGACCTGGACTTCAAGTGAGTGACGGTTCGAAAGTGTTGCAATATGCAGCGCTGGTGTTCCGGTCAGAGTGAATCACTTGTACTCTATGATTTGCTCATACTGGGGGTTAAAACTAATTTTCGCACATAGTGTGACTGTAAAAGCGAAAAAAAATCCCCAACTTCCCAACCTCCCGCCCCGGAAGTGTTTTGCTGATGGCTGGCTGTATGTGAGTGGAGAGCCAAACTGCTAATCAGTGACATCCAAAGAGGAATGGGGTCAAGCTAAGGTCCTGAACATCACTACCTAACCCTGAACTTCATGGGGTTCACTCAACTCTATTGATTTGTACAGCCTCATTGGCTAGCATTGGTCTAAGTGGATTGTGACATTTTTATATCTCTTGTCCTATTTTTTTTAGTCATATTGAGCAAGGATTTACAAATTTGATATTATGGAGCATCTCTTAGCATTTTAACCATCTGGGTCATATATATGCTATAAATGTGACATCCGGAGAGCACACAGACAGCATGTCTTTGTATATTTATCTGTCTCCAGCATGCTGTCCCTCTCACTTCCGGGGCCAATGCAGGTCACAGTGCAGTGAATATTTATTAGCTTCATGAGCAGCCCCAGAAGTGAGAGGTAGGATCATTGCAGTCAGGTAAGTATAAAATTCTTTTTTTTTTTAACTAAAAACTCTTTGCTTATGTCCATGCACACAAATGTCACATAGACATTTTTTGCACAGATCAATTGACCTGAATGGGGCCGTATGTCTGTGCTGCCACCCAAAAATGCACATGTCTCTGTGTGGAGAACACATGCACATGTCTTCTCCACCTGGATACATGGTCTGTACGAAATCACTAATGTCTGAAAATGTCTATTCATTAACACTTGGAAACGTGTTTCCGGCATGTGGCTGCTATAAAAGTTAGCAAGTGTCCGGAGAGTGTCAAGCAATTTTTTTCTCACCTATTATCTGTATCTCATGAAAGTGATGTGCGAGTGTGCATTTTATTATTACCTACAATAATAAATACCACTCGTGTAGCTCTTACGTGACATACGTCATCCTTCAAACATGCCCTCATCACACCCATACTCAAAAAACCCTCCCTCGACCCCCCAACAGTCTCCAACTATCGCCCCATATCTCTCCTCCCCTTCGTCTCAAAATTGCTTGAGCAACATGTCTACTCCGATCTATCCTCCCATCTCTCCTCATGCTCCCTCTTTGACCGCCTGTAATCCAGTTTCCGAGTCCACCACTCCACTGAAACAGCCCTAACCAAAGTCACCAATGACCTACTGACCGCCAAGAGCAAGCAAAACTACTCCATTCTTCTCCTCCTCGACCTTCAACATAGTCGACCACTCCCTCCTGCTTCAAATTCTAGAATCCCTTGGCATCACTGACCTAGCCCTCTCCTGGATCTCCTCGTATCTAACAGACCGGACCTTCAGCGTCACCCACTCCTACACCTCCTCCTCGCCCCACCCCCTATCTGTTGGAGTATCCCAACGCTCAGTCCTGGGACCCTTACTCTTCTCCATCTACACCCTCAGCCTAGGCCAACTCATCAAGTCCCACGGCCTCCAATACCACCTCTACGCTGACGACACCCAACTCTACCTCTCCGGCCCTGACATCAGCTCCCTGCTAGCCAAAATCCCACACTGCCTGTCCGCCATCTCATCCTTCTTCTCCGCTCATTTCCTCAAACTCAACATGGATAAAACAGAGCTCATCTTCTTCCCCCCAAGTCGCTCTTTCCCCCTACCCAATCTAACCATCACTGTCAACGACTAAACACTCTCACCCATCCCCCACGCCAAGTGCCTCGGTGTAATCCTCATCTCTGCTCTCTCCTTCAAGCCACATATCCAGGCCTTCGCCACCTCCTGCCACCTCCAGCTTAAAAACATCTCACGGATCCGCTCCTTCCTTGACCATGACATAGCCAAAACTCTTGTCCACACCCTCATTATGTCCCGCCTCGACTACTGCAACCTCCTGTTCACCGGCCTCCCCGCTTATTCCCTTGCACCCCACTGAACCATCCTCAATTCCGCTGCCCGACTCATCCACCTGTCGCCCCGTTACTCCCCCGTCTACCCCTCTGCCAAGCCCTCCACTGGCTCCCTACTTTCCAGAGATCTCTGTTCAAAACCCTAACCCTGACATACAAGGCCATCCACAACCTGTCCCCTCCATACATCTCCGACTTGGTCTCCCGATACCATCCCTCACGCAATCTGCGCTCCTCTCAAGAACTCCTTCTCTTCTCCCCCCGAATCTCCACCTCTCACAACCGCATACAAGACTTCTCTCGTGCATCTGCCCTACTCTGGAACTCCCTCCCCCACCACATCAGACACTCTCCTACTCTGGGAACCTTCAAGAAAAACCTGAAGACCCACCTCTTCCTTCAAGCCTATAACCCACACTGAGACCTAATCCGCTGCATCACCTCACCCTCACCTCTCCACTTCCTACTGTCTCCGACCCATCCCCTATAGACTGTGAGCCCTTGTGGACAGGATCTCTGCCCTAATGTACCTGTATGATTTATTCATCATTATTTATGTTCTCGTCCTTGTTCTGCCCTTACACATGTAAAGCGCCATGGAACCAATGGCGCTATATAAATAATAATAATAATAATAATAATAATAATAATAACATATGGATACTGGAGAAAAAAAAAATTATATGACACTCTCCTGACATTTGCTAACTTTTCTGGCTGAGGATCTGAGCAACTTTGCATATGCATCCTAAATATGTACATATGAATTATGCAAAAGTTTGTAGAAAAGAGAAGATTATTCTGTTCTAAATGAAGATTATAGCAGTTAAGGTATATGCAGATGATCCAGAGACAGTGTCCTGGATGCAGTTGACTCACCCAAAGGCTGGGGTACTCGGATCCCGGGTGTTTGGTTATGGGGGATTGTCACTGGCGGTCGATGGCCGGGTCCGTGGCCCTGATGGTTGCTAAAAATGCGTAAAATAAAAGCAATAAAATAAAATGTTCATGAAGCCACCTATGGAATCTGGTGAATGCACCAGCGCAGCTCTGAGACCTCTGTGGATGATGTGGCTGCAGCTAGATGGTGTTCCTCCCGGTAGAAGGAGCAGGATCCCCAGGGTAGTGCTGCGGTACTGATTGTCATGGTCGCTGACACAGGGAGGAAGTTCTGCAGGTGGGAGGCTTGGTAACTTCTCCCAGCGTGATGGAATAAGACACCACACGTTGAACGAGTTTTACTGGTAACCTCCAGGCAGTTTACAGGTACACAGTCACGGGTAGCTGGCCTGGGTAGTTGCCAGTGGATGAGTTGTCTTTCTGTGGCTTTCAACAGTGTCCCTTCAGTTTCTCCCTCTGTCCCTGTCTCTCTCTCTCTCTGCGCTGCTCCTTACTTCCTTAGCGCGGCCCTGCCCAGAGCCTCTTCTTCTACACCAGGCCCATGGTCTGAATAGAATTCACCCTTTCCTAAGGTGCTCACGAGTCTGGACAGAGTCTCTGGTGGGGATGTGCTTTGGACCGAGACGTGGCTATCTGATTGCCCACGGCCCTCCGGGTTGGTGGTTCAGCGCTGAACTCTCCTGCACCGTGCTCGTAGCCAGTTCTCCTTTAATGGGCTCCTCCCAGACCGGTTATCAGGATGGTCTGGTGCTGGGTGTTAGCTGACACCCAAGGATCCCCCTTTCTGTCCAGGTCACCTCCCTTTAGGTACTCTCCCTCTGTGTCTCTCGCAGAGTCCTCTTTGACTTCCCTCACAAACTTCCTTTTCTCTTCTCCAGTTCCCGTTCTTCACTACCCACTGATAAAACCTCCCATCGGGGCCGATTACCCTGGTGACAGGTTTAGCCAATTGGTTCCCTGTCTCTAAGTGTGTGAATACGTAAGTGAAAGCCACATGTGAACCTCCCTCATCCACTGCCCATCGGGATACCACACACACTGGTCTGGGTGCAGTACCCCTTCATGGCGCACCGACCAGTGGGGCGCCACACAGTGTCTATGGACCTGAGGGAAACAGACAATCTCTGCAGGTCAACGTAGCCATCCTGTACTCATGATCTGCGTTCGGTTCAGGGCAACTTTGCCTTGAATTTACCAGCTGGAGATGGCTCTGCAGTCCACAGCCCTTAAATTGACATGCTGCAGAGAAGTGGCGGGATAGAAAGTCACTGCGTATGTCAGTTAATACTGCAGAGTAAAAAAGCACAGTGGATATGAGATTTCGAGAAATCTCATTCACTCTGCTTGTACTCTACAATACGACTATATGGATGCAGCGCTAACACACAGCAAAATGCTGCAAACACTGATCGTGTGCACAACGCCTCAAATAAAGTTTTCAAGTTTTTGTAAACAGAATTATCAATGTAAATAAAGATAGATGGCACTCACCCGGTTAATCAGGGCAGCTTTTCAATATATCAGTCCCTGGATGTACATCGGTGCAGGGAGGGGGAGTGAAGACAGCTGCACTCCCCCTCCCTGCACCAATGTAATCCATGGACCGAGAAATTAAAATGCTGCACTGATGAACCCGGTGAGTGCCGTCCATCTTTATTTACATTGAAACATTTCTATTCTTATTGCTGAAGACATGGAATGCCGGCAATAAGTGGTAATCCTGAGGCAAAGTGAACTGGACTTGGCTGGTCCGGACGGGGCGTTCTTGGTGTCAGTGCCCGGCCTTCATTCTATATTTGACTCGTAAACAGACGTTTTCTACTGTACCTAAAAAGATGAGTCTAAATATCAACATTTCAGGTCAGCAAAAGTAGGAAGGAAAGAGAAGAGACTTCTTGTCTCTGGTTAAATAAAGTTTTTAAACTTTTTATGAATAGAAAGTTGCACTTTCTTCCGAGAAGTTTCTATGAAGTGACATCATTGGCCCTAAGTTCCGAACAGTCACACAGAGACGATTACCGTACAGAGAATAGAAGTCAAATTTCTACTCAGGAGACAAAGTTCTAAAACTCTCCATAGAGACAATGATGATGAAACGATCTAGTGTTACTATATAAAGTTCTGCTCCTCTGTATTAGGGCTGGTCACATTCTTGTGTCTGACACCACCAAGGTTCTCATCTACAAGATGAACATTGGGAGCTTCTCCTGGAAGAGGCTCATCTAAAAGATTGAGAATTGTAGGAGGAAACACTGAGAAAAACGGAAGGGAAAGTCTTATGAACAGATCTAGTCATACATCAGCGCGACATGTAAGTCATTTTACATAACGTCTGATACGTACATGTTATGAATAAGATTTTATTAAAATTTGGTATTTCTTGTCTGATAACAAACAAGTAAATTGTTCTGATCATAATTACCGGTACTCAGGATCTGAAAAGAATTACTAGCCTGACATAAACTGCACCGGGGTCATTTTGTTTTACCTTTATACGACTGTAAAAATATCTTTTTTTCTTATTGCTATTATTTTCTTGCTTCAGTGTTGCTTTTTTGTATATTAGTTTTTATTACTTTTTTTTTTAACCTGTTGAAGACATTTTCCTCTGTTCCTGTAAGGGTACCTTTACACGCGGCGAGAAATCTGACCGGCAATCTGTAGCCCCGTCACCATCGCCGTGAAATTGCCTCGAAATTGCGGCGTGTAGTTGGGGAATTTGGCAGCGATAAAAAAGGTTGCGCCTGGTTCCGATTTCACAGCACCGCTCCAAAATCAGAGGCAATCATGAAGGCGAAATACACGGCTTTTGGCGTGTGAAGGGGCGATAGGGATGGAGTCTGCGTTGCCTACTGATTTCCCATAGGCGGGCCACAGCGTGTTGGAGACCGCGCCCCCTCAGCGATGATTGGTGGTGGCTACTGTGTTTCCATTGGCTGTTCCTTCACAGGGCGCCATATTTGAAGAGCTGTCCATTCCCCACCACACAATGGCAATGGCGTCATGTATTAGCCAGCCTTACTGCGCAGGCTGGCCAATCATAACGCTATTGCGTTGTCCAATGAGCGTGTTTGGGGCGCGGTGTACAACAATTTGGCACGCCTAAGTTCTCGCTGCGCTGAACAGGTACGCCCACATTCCTTTGGGGATTGTGACGTGTGAAGCGGTGTCGGGAGTCTACCGGATGTTTCCCGTTGTTGGTGTGGGAACCTCCGGGACGACACAGCGCCTTAGGTTGAGGGCGAAATTGCGGCGTGCAGTAGCACCTTCGCCGTTCGGAGTCAACCATGTAAAATGTGCACGCGCACGTTAGATCGCCTCCTATCGCAGCCAAAAGTTGCGGCGTGTAAAGGATCCCTTAAGGCACATTTTCAGATTCAAAAAGGTACAAAAAAATGTTTTCTCATTTCTATGTTCAAGTGTTTTTTCAGTTTTTTTAATGAAACATTAGGCATCTATTTTACATCACTGACATCTTGTCTTCTATTTCATTTTATCTATTTTTCTGGAGTTGGGTGATATTGATTGGAAAATTAGGGAAGATATTGTCTGTAGTGATAAGTGAGGTCTACCATGCTCAGTATACAAATCGAGCAGGTCGAACACTTGGATAGGTGTGAGTCGAGCACTGGGTATAATGAAAGTCAACGGAAAACTCGAGCATTTTTTGCAGAAATCTTCCAGAAAAAGACTTGAGTTTCACATAGACTTACATTAAGCCCGACACACGAGTCACACCCATCCCAGTCTCACACCTGATGTGATATTAATACCAGCACTTCACTAACTGGTTGTTTTTCCAATTCTACTTTTTGAACAACACACAATTTCCTTAATAATAAGCTCATTGTCCTGTCCTATGTGAAAACATCCTAAGACGAGTACATAAGCTTTATTTTAAGCTTATTTTGTAAATGAGATAAATGAAAAAGAACTATGATCACTTTCATATAGCTTCAAGTTATTGGTGTTAATCTGGCACCTGGTGCTAATATCCTTAATTATCTGACCATCCCTATGTAACTGGAAGCCTAACTTTCCAGTTTGCACTCACTTTGCAAAAATGGTGACTATAACCCTCTGGCACCAGGTTGTTTAGATGAAGGTCAAAAGAGTCTCCCAATCAGTCACAGCAATAGAAGTTGGCTATTCCAAGTATGTGATTTCTTGAATATTTCATCTTTACAACATCACAAAAACTTTCAAGTCCCCCAAGAAGGCTGATCGTAAGGAACCACGTGTTGATAAAGAAGGTTATGATCCACACTTGCATTCACTCTGCCATGTAGCTGTATGAGAGGTCCAATCCCTGCAGCAGAAAACCCCAAACCTTGACACGTCCTTTCACTGATTTCTATACACAATTTGGGTTCACTCTTCCCCATTTTGTCAACGAACGTATTGTTTAAAATCAAACCCAAATAAATTAAACTTGTTTCGTCACTATAATAAACTGTGTACCACTTCTCTGTCTGCACAACATGCTCCTCACCAAAGGTTAGTCTAGCCTTTTGATTCTTTCTGCTAATGAGAGGTTTGGTAAACTGCAGAGTGGGCTTTCAGTCCAAATGCTCTAAAACGCTATGACACTGTATGACAAGACAGATCCTTACCCTGTTCAGTGCAGAACTGGTGAGCTTTTCTAGCTACAGTGTTGAAACAATCACTTATGAAGATGCTCTGCATTTTTCTTTCCTCTCTTGCATTCTGGGACACACACACCAACCAATCACAGCTCAGCTTCTATTTTCCTACAGTCATTAATATGACATATTCAAATTCTATTTTGTTATAGCTAACATCAGTTATTTATTAACCCGGGAGTAGCCAGGTAGTACAGCTAGTTGGATATAAATGCTGGAATGGTGTTACACCCTTCTAAATAAGTTGACATTTCACACTGTAAATACCAATAGGGACATAATGAACACTAATAGCAAACACCTTATTTCCCCAAGACACATTGACTATGGCCAGGGTCACATCTACGGTTTTTTTTTTAGAATCCTGATCCGGTTTTGAGCTTTCAAAAAGCTCAAAACCGGACCAGGAAACGCTCCTCATAGGAGCCAATGCAAAACACCGGATGGCTTCACAAGCCATCCGGTGGCTGTGTCCGGCACTGCTGCCTGCGTTAAAAATCATGCAGGCAGCAGTTTTCGCAGCGGTTCTCTGAACCGCTGTGCAGTAACCGGATGGCTCAGGATGTGTAATCCTGAGCCATCCGGCAACTGCATAGTTTGCTGATCCCGGCTATTGCCAGGATAAGCAAACTGTCCTATGTCTATTAAAGAGTTAAATTTACTAACTAAAGGAATGGTTGAGGTCTCTAGGGGGGCTTAGACCCCCCTACAGACCGGCCGCCCACCCTGGTGGGCTTCTTCTACAATTTCCCCCATGGCACGGGCTCCTCCGAGCTCCGTGCAAGTCCCCAAAACTCCCGCCCCCCCGTATCACTATACAGGGGTGCCTGCACCCCTCTTGTATAGTGATTCCTGTATGTGCCCATAACGAATGAATACAGTATACATGTAAGCTCATACTTACATGTTCTCGTAGGCTGTGTTATTGTAAATCCATGGGCGGGGCTGTTTGCTGCAGCCTCCGCCCCCTCATTCATTATGGCCGCCCCCTCCGACCTTCATCCAGTGTTGTGAGGGCGGCCGCGTCCTGAGGCATCCGCTTACTGCAGTCCGGTATTCAGAACACATTTTGGTAAAAATCTGGATGCGGTGAATGCAATTCTTGTTTTAAATGTGACCCTACCCTATGTAAGGATTTACATTAGACCCATATATTTGTAATTTCACACAAAGTGTCCTTAACAAAAATGTGCAATTTTGAATCATGTAGATTTTTCTAATGATTGTTGCTGCCAAATTGTCCACGGCGATTTTATACTGCTTTTTGCACTTTTTTAACCCTCTGATATCTAGTGTAGACAATAAAGTTATTATTATGCATTAATGGACATCTGATCGTGTGTAATGGATGTGTCTGACCGTACAGGGACATGTCTGATCATACCACATCTCCTGTGCTGAGATAATCTTATATATGTGTCCCTGCTATGTACTGTGTAATGGATGTGTCTGACCGTACAGGGACATGTCTGATCATACCACATCTCCTGTGCTGAGATAATCTTATATATGTGTCCTGCTATGTACTGTGTAATGGATGTGTCTGACCATACAGGGAAATGGTCTGATCATAGCATGCAACATAGTATACAGACATTACAGCACAGGAGCAAAGTGGATTATTTTTGGGAGCTAAAACATTTCCCGATGTTTTTTTAAAAAAAAAATGTTTTACCTGAAAGAAAGATGAATCTATGATCCTGTTCTATAATGTATGTATACTTTTTTGCAGATTCCCTGGCCCAGGAGAGATTTAGTGTTAGTCTCCTCTATGTAAAAATAATAAGGATTGTGTAATTGTGTCGATTATTAATATTTTTATTATGTTAACTTGAATTTTATATATAGCTACAAATTTGATAGCACATGTAAATATAACTGATCTCTATCTCTGATTTTTTAAGGTTAATATTGGGAGAACACATTTCATTCATTAGAAAATGAGCATGAAAATATCTAGGGTAAGTGACATAAGAAGCCTATAGAGATTCACCCAAACTCATAGAATCATAGAAAGGTAGAGCTGGAGAAGAACTCCTGAGTCATTGTGTGAAGAGACCTCCTGGGTCATCATGTGAAGGGACCTCCTGGGTCATCATGTGAAGGGACCTCCTGGGTCATCATGTGAGGGGACCTCCTGGGTCATCATGTGAAGGGACCTCCTGGGTCATCATGTGAAGGGACCTCCTGGGTCATCATGTGAAGGGACCTCCTGGGTCATCATGTGAAGGGACCTCCTGGGTCATCATGTGAAGGGACCTCCTGGGTCATCATGTGAGGGGACCTCCTGGGTCATTGTGTGAAGGGGACCTCCTGGGTCATCGTGTGAAGGAACCTCCTGGGTCATCGTGTGAAGGGACCTCCTGGGTCATCATGTGAAGGGACCTCCTGGGTCATCATGTGAAGGGACCTCCTGGGTCATCATGTGAGGGGACCTCCTGGGTCATTGTGTGAAGGGACCTCCTGGGTCATCATGTGAAGGAACCTCCTGGGTCATCGTGTGAAGGGACCTCCTGGGTCATCATGTGAAGGGACCTCCTGGGTCATTGTGTGAAGGAACCTCCTGGGTCATCATGTGAAGGGACCTCCTGGTTTATCTGGTCCAACCCCCTTCTCAAAGCAGGATTCGCTAAGTCATCCCAGACATATGTCTGTCCAGCCTTCGACTGAAGGAGAACTCACCACCTTTCATGGACGCTTGTTCCACTTGTTGATCACCCTCACTGTCAAAAAGTTTTTTTCTCATATCTAACCTGTGTCTCCTCTTTTCAGTTTCATCCCATTGCTTCTAGTCTGTCCTTGTGCAAATGACAATTAAGATTATCCATCTACAGTGTGACAGCCCCTGGAATATTTGTAGACAGCTATTAAGTCTCCTCTCAGTCTTTGTTAAAAATCCAGATGAGGTCTGACCAAAGATGAGTAGAGAGTGATAATGACTTCACGTGATCTAGACTCAGGGCCGCACTGTCCATTGGACAGTGTGAGCCCTGAGTCTCAGGCGGCAAGCAGGCAGGGGGAGTGGCTTTGCAGAAGGGGGCGGCGCCTGCACCACACATCAGCTTCCTGTGTGATGGGTGCCGCCGGCTGCAGCATGGGGTAAGCCGCACAGACTCTCCCTCTGCCTGCGCTGTGGCCCACAAACAATCTCTAACCCCGGCTCCTCACCCGCAGCTACTAGCACCCCTCCCTCCTCCTCACCCGCGGCTACTAGCACCCCTCCGGCTCCTCACCCACGTCCACTAGCACCCCTCCCCCCCTGCTCCTCAACCATGGCACAGGCGGCGTAGGGGCTGCATGCACCCCTGTCTAGACTTTAGGCTTCTCTTAATACAGCCCAGAATTGTGTTTGCCTGTTTTGCTGCTGCATCACATTGTTGACTACTGTGCAGTCTGTGATCTATTAGTATACCCAAGTCTTTTTCACATGTGCTGTTGCTTTGCCCTATTCTTCCCATTCTGTAGATTTTTTTTTTCATTGTTCTTGCCCAGATGCAGGACTTTGCATTTCTCCCTTGTGGGGCAGCGCCAGGATTGCAAGACAGGAAAAACATTGAGCCCGGTAGTAGTTCATACAGTACCTGGATTTATTGCTGAAAACACAGTGGTGGCACAAGCTGCCGGAATCCGGGTCACAGCCGGGTACAATGGATACAGTTCACAGATAGTAACACGGTCCCTTCCGGTTATGAGCTCTCCGGCTGAGGTCACACCGAGCTCCCAGCCCTCCAGGGCTAGGCCGTGTTATTACCGCACACGGCCACTGGAGCTCTTGACTTGTCCGGCCGATAGATGCTGCTGCTTCAGCTTCAGGCCAAAACTGTCCACAGGGAACCCCGCCCTGTCTCCTAACGAGGCTTTTAACCCCTTGTCTCCTTTCGGGAAACCTGCAAGACCCGGAGCGGAGGGAGTGGACCGTCCCTCTTTCCTACACCCTATACAGGGCTCGATATGTGACAGTGCGCATTCTGGGGAAGACATAGTGTCCCTTGCATATGATCCCCCCACTGTCTCACACCCTATTATACACCATTCTCTTAGTTTCTTCTACTGTTCCAGTGTTATTAGATCTTGTTAAATTCTCTCTATTTTCTCTAGTATTAGCTAACCCTCCAGAAACACTACATTTTTTCAGCACAATACTTACCATAATTCTCAAAGCAGGGTGGCTATCCTCAGAGAATTCCATGCTGTGGTTGTTGAAAATTAGTGTCAAAGATTTTAAAGTAAAATTTGCAACAACATGTAACAGAATTGATGTCATTACTGCCTCTCTTTTGTGAAGAAAGGGATTTTTCATTTGCATGATCAATTTGATTTCCATCTACTTTATTGCTGTTTTCATTTGTTTGCTTAATTTGATTTCTATCCACTTTTATGCTTTTTTACAATTGCTACTAATACATTTATCTGTTATTACAATTACTGTGAAAGTGAGAAAATGCGCAATAGGGTCTTGTGTCCAGATAAAGAGGTGAATGAATGTGTGAGTAAAACTGCTCACCTGGTCTGGTTGTGTCACCCACAACCAGTAGGATAGCCAGAAATCAATGTAGTCGCCTGTAGAAGACAGCTGCTGCAAGGACCGCACCTCCACAGGTCACCGCGGTGAAGAACCTGTAGATATATAGGACAAAGTGCCGTTATGTTAAAAGGATCACAAGAACAAGAATTTGTCCCTGAGGAAGGAGTCAGGTGAAGGTTCTGAAACGCGTCGGAAGAATAAAGACACAATTCAGCCCAGATTCTCTCTTGTCTCTGGTGATCCTTTTGACGGCACACCGCGGACACACCGGCACTTTGTCCTACAGATCTACCGATTACAATTACTGTGGCATCTGTTCTTGTAAGAAATAGAAGAAACAATGGACAGATTGAAGAAACAATGGCTTCTTTTTGCCTTCAAAAATGTCTGTTTCTTATTTAGAGCTTTCAACAGGTTTGATATGTGCCAGTGAAACAAATAAACAATTTAGGTGCACAATGTTTCTCATAAGAAGAATCAATAGCTTAGGCTAGTTTCACACTGGCATTTTTCACCATCCTTGTGAATCCGGCTTGAATTGGATGCACCCGCATCAATTTTCGGCCCCATTGTTCCCGATTTTTTCCATTGAGACAAAAAACTAATTTTGGTGCATTTTGGTCACTATGACAAAATCCGGAAGGACGAGGGTCCAGGCACCATGGGTGAAATCACAGTGTGCTTAACGGAACCCAGATCTGGTGGACTCCCAATTAGGTCGGATCCAGATGCCAGATCCAGGTTTTGGAGCAGCGCATACCCAGAATGCAGAACGCCCTAATGGGCATGTCATTTGCACCCAGGTCCGGCGGAAACAGGTACCTAGACAGAAAACTGCATACTCCCACTACTCCCGCCACCGGTATTATCACTGATCCCTGACATTGCATGAGTTTTTACAATTTTTAAGATTCCAGGGGGAATCAGGGGGGTTGCATCCCCTGGATACAAGAAAATGCTAATGTGAAACTAGCCTTACTCTCATTTTAGTTACAGCCCATTGGCAAAATAGCTTTTTATTTCGAGGAGAGCAAGAAAAGACCTTAAATCTTTTGCTTGCCTGCGAGATTTGTGAATATGTTAAAATTTGGAAGTAAGACGAATTCGTGAAAATAAGTGAAATTTTATTAATATTATTTTGGATGTAATTTTTAATGTGTTCATTGTACGGTAAAGTGACCCTGCAGTATAACTCTACAGGTCAGAATGGATACTGACACCTTGCTCTTACTCCGTGGTCAGTTTCCTTCCCTGATGAGCCACAGCCTGGTCAATCTCAGTCTAAATGCTGATGGTTCTTTTATTTGTGTTTTTTCCTTTGGTTTGTGGTTAGTCAGGTGTTCTCACTTTATTATTTTGTCTCTGTCCTATCATATTAAGGGTGGGATTATTTACATTATCTTTTCTCCAGCATAATCTGCTGGTTATATTTGTATGTGGATTTCTATTAAGGAGTTCTAGTGCCGTAGCTAAGGGATTTTGCCATTTAGGAGGATCCCAGTGTTGTATTTGCTCTATGTTTTTCTTATTTGATTCCCTTACAATTTTCTTCTGTTTTCCGCAAGGTTTCTGTAGGTTTACCGTTGCTTATAGTTATTCCTTTTTCCACTTTTGCACTTGATTTATGTTTGGTCAGCTTTGGTTTTTGTGAACCTCTGCCCACTTTTCTTATCCTGGTTAGTTCTGTGTAATGGTCATCCTCAGGAGGAAAGAGAAACAGCTTGACGGCCTTTTATAGAGTCTGGTCTGAGCAATTGTTTCTAGTCATGTGGCTAGAGACTTTCTAATCTGTACAGGAACCAGTAGGGTGCGGCTTTACTTGTTGAGGCTTTATTTCTTCCTATACCTATGAGTGATTTGATATCTGCATAACACCCTGAATCTCAGGATGGACTAAATAATGAGAAGTAGTAGAGCAGAGAAACAACCATAGCTCTCACAAAGTACTGTGTATGTCAATAGTGTTAAGAGTGTCCGTTTTTCACGGTAGGCACCACCAAGATGCACTAAGACAATTATAAATGCTCAAATAATCTTTGCTTGAGTATTTTGGACACCTTGGGTATCAAGCTTAACCCTCCGTCACATACAATAGGCCTGACAGGCACATCTCTTTTACTTTCATTTCTTTTGAAATGTTTGTATTTATTAGTTTTATGTTAAGTAAATGAGCAGAGAAGCAACCATAGCTCTCTGTTGTATTACAAAGTACTGTGTATGTCAATAGTGTTAAGAGTGTCAGTTTTTCACAGTAGGCACCACCAAGATGCACTGCTAAGACAATTAGTAGTGATGAGCGCGCACTAAAATGCTCAAGTAATCTTTGCTCGAGTATTTTGGACGCCTTGTTTATCAAGCTTAATGTAAGTCAATGATTTGGTCATTGGGCTCTCGGCCCACATACAGCCAGCTGTACACAGATCATTTCTAGATAGACAGTACTAAAAGAAGCATAGTCAGCTTAACCTTCCTCCAGAGTAAGCAAGCGACTCGCAGTGGGGTACCGGCTCCCATGATTGGCTGAAGAGAGCTGGCTCTTTGTGTTGGATCATTCATGAATGACTCATTCAAGCTCCCGCAATACTGGGCCAAGTTTTGAGCATTCCCAGGTACCCCGAAGCTTGATCAAGTACCGAGCATACCCGAATACCCCGAAGCTTGATTGAGTATCGAGCAGTGGTGAGCATGCCTGCTCATCAGATAAGGTCAAAATAGTTAAAACTAAATTGTGTCTAGTCCACGTTTTACACGACATGATACCATGGTTCATGGTTTTCCAAAAATAACTTCTCCATGATCATTACTCTGCAAGGACTAAATAAATTTGGGTGTAATCTCCACTGCTGTCCTGGTCTTTGTTGACAGGCTGGAGCACCGATGTGATGACTTATAAGCCAATCACTGGACTCAGCAGCTTTGCCAATGCAGCCCATGGGGAACCAAAACTTAGTTACAAGAAATCTTTTAAACTGATTTAACTAACTTGCGCCATTAAAGAAACATTTTACTTTTGTCTTTTACACAGGAGAACAATGAAACTACAGTCACCGAGTTTTTCCTCTTAGGATTTCAAAGTAGCCGTCTATCAAGAATTTTCCTCCTCTGTTTCTTCCTGGCGGTTTACGTTTTGACGATATGTGGAAACCTCCTGATCGTCACCCTGGTGTCCACCACCAAGAACCTCCACACTCCGATGTACTTCTTCATTGCTCTTCTATCAATCAGTGACATAATGCTACCTACAGACATTGTCCCCAACTTGCTCAAACTCCTACTGAATAATGGGGGGACAATCACTTTAACAAGCTGCTTCATTCAACTGTATGTTTTTGGCGCCATTGAAGCATCTGAATGTTTCCTCCTCACAGTGATGTCCTATGATAGATATGTGGCCATCTGTAATCCCCTCCGATATGCCATCATCATGACTAATGGCCATTGTGTGAGATTGGCCATCACCTCTTGGGTTGTTGGCTTTCTCTGTGCGTTCATTGACACCTTAACCGCGCTGGTACTGATGTTTTGTGGAACCAATGTCATTGACCATTTCTTCTGTGATCTTGCTCCCTTAATGGAAATTGCCTGTTCCGGTACCTTTACTATGAAGTTGTCCGCTTTTGTAATGAGCTTTCCTGTACTCTTCATCCCCATCACAATTATAATAATATCGTATGCTAACATTATTGTGACTATTCTTCGGGGTCAGTCCCGCGTCAGTAGACAGAAAGTCTTCTCCACTTGTTTCTCCCACCTCACTGTGGTCTCCATTTTCTATTTCAGTTTATTGAGTGTCTATGCGTTCCCAAAAGGAGGTCAAACCTTGAACCTTAGTAAACTCCAATCACTGCTATATACCGTATTTACTCCACTGATCAACCCCATTATATACAGTCTGAGAAATAAGGAAATCAAAACAGCTCTGCAAGAAATGATAAAGAAATAAACCTACTGTATTGTATTTACTGTGTGTCAGCCCAGTTTTGGAACGTAAAAGATATTAAATTAAATAGAGACCTTGATCAATATTTAAGTAAAAAAAAAATCAACAGAAGATACCTTGCAATAAAAACCATGCAAATGCACATATTCTTTCCAAAGAGTATAATATTATTAGATTAAGATTGTTGGAAAAATATTGATCAATCTTTTGAGCCACCCTGCCACATCAAGGCAATCTCATCAGGGTGATCCTACTCTCTATATTTTTATTTTAGTTGTGCCATGTGGCCTCCAACATACACATAAAGCAGAACCATTAAAAGCAGCTTTTAACAGGACCATCTCAAAACCTGCTATGAAATTAAAAATATAGAGAGTAGATCCACCCTGATGAGGTTACCTTGACATGGCAGGGTGGATCAAAATATTTTGCCAAAAATCTAAATTTCATAATATTATACAGTTTGGAAGGAATATGTGTATTTCCACATTTTTTTATTGCAAGCTATCTTCTGATAGTGCTGGCTTATTTGTTGCATTTGTTAGTATTTTGTGGCTGACCAAAACTGTGCCTTGCACACCAGTTTTGGCTTGTTATTCCATCTGTATTACCCTGCCATCAGGCTCAGTTTAATGCAAGCAGCTTCATTTGCTTGGGCCTGCCCCGCCTTTATTCACGAGTGCTGCCATAGTGCTGTCAGGGTTAAAGAGGACCTGGTTCATGGCAAACTAAATGCAGCACTGAATGCAGCATATCTGCTGCATTCAGGGAAGGGGTCCCCCATGTCTCTAGCTCCCCTGTAAGCTTTAAAAAATTTTTTAGAAACCTTACAGTTAAGAGGTCGCCTGGGTGGAATCTTATTAAGAGGTCCTGACTGCTGGCAAAATCCTCCCTGTCTCCTTCTTGTGTATTCTGCCCCTTTTATTTGTTTGCTGCCGCCTCCTCTTCTTCTGGGTCTGCCCTCCTCTTCTGCTCCTGCTCCTTGTGACATCAGGGGATGAAGAGGAGGGCAGACCCAGAAGAAGAGGAGGCAGCAGCAAACACATAGAAGGGGAAGAATACACAAGGAGGAAGCAGGGAGTATTGTGCCAGCAGTAGGACCTCTTAATAAGATCTCACCCAGGCGACCTCTTAACTGTAAGGTTTCTAAAGTCTTTTTTAAAGCTTACAGGGGGGCTAGACACATGGGGGACCCCTTCCCAGAATGCAGCAGACATGCTGCATTCAGTGCTGCATTTAGTTTGCAAAGCACCAGGGGGGAGGGGTGACAGGTCTCCTTTAATTCTGAAAATTCCAGGCTTATGTGGTGTTAGCTGCAGGTGCGTGACCTGAGCAGCCTTTATTCACATGCACCAGTCTGGCATCATGGGAGAGGATTTTCAGATGCTCCAGGTAAAAAGCTGCTTTTAATGGTTCTGCTTTATGCGTATTCTATAGGCCACGTGGCAGAGCTAAAATAAAAATATAGAAAGTAGGACCACCCTGATTGTGATTGCCTTGGTGTGGCAGGGTGGCACAAAATTGATTCATATTTTACCAAAATTTCAATTTTATCATAGTATATAGTCTGGAAGGAATATGTGCATTTGCATGGGGTTTTTTTTTTGTATTTTTTATTGCAAGCTATCTTCTGGTGGTACTCGCTTGTTTGTTGCATCTTGCTCCTTATAGAAAACATTTACTTATAAAAATGAAGCTTCTTGTGACACATGAAGAGAGGTTTGGGCTAGGACTGTATTCTGTTCCAAAGATAATTTGCAGCAGGAGAAGTGCAGAAATGTATCAGGAGTAGAATGAGCAAACCTGAGTGGTAAAGGTCAGGGTTCCTTTTGGACACATGGTGTCCTGAGCATATATCCAAGCATTAACTTTGAAAAAAAAGTCTCTGTCCGAGTTCGAAGTGCTTTCCACATGATAATGCAGTTAGATGAAAGGCTGCAGTGCAGCCACAAAACAATCTTCTTGGCATAAAGAACATGCCTGTACACTCACGTAAACAATAAATTAAAAAAAAATGGCTCCCTCCCATTTTTTAGCAAACAGGGCAGGTAAAGCATACAGCTGTGGGCTGCGACCCATAGCTATCTGCTTTATCATGGTGGTTATCAGAAAAAAATGAATCCTATGACATTTTTTTTCATTATTTATTTAAATAATTAAAAATGCAGCATGGGACCTCCTCTATTTAATCAACCAAGGTAAAGCAGCCAGCTTGGGGCTGCAAACAGCAGTTGTCTGCCCTTCCCACCCTGAATATTCCAGCCCACATCAGTCCCAGAATTCACACATGACATTAGTTATGGGAATAAACATGCTAGAAATAGGAGGAAGCCACTCTGACAAAAAGAAAGCATTTAACGAAGTAAAGCAAGCAGGTAGTGATGAGACATTAAATAAATACAGAAAATTAATCTGTAAAAAGCAAATCAAGGCAGCAAAGATTGAGACAGAGAGACTAGGGATGGGCGAATCTACTCGCTAGGACTCGTTACTCGGCGAGTAGTAAGGGACTCGCAGGACTCGGTACTCTGCGAGTTTCCCAGTGATTACTCGCACGAGTCCAATGCAAATCAATATCAATCCTAGTTTTGTCAGAAACGCTGACAAAACTAGGATTGCCATTGTTTGCATTAGACTCGGCTACTGTGCCAGTGATAGCAGGGAAACTCGCAAATAACTGCTTTGCGAGCCGAGTCCAGCTGTCTTCTCTGTGCAGCTCCAGGGTCCTAGAGCCTGCCTGCTGCCTGATGTAGCAGTGCTGAGATTGTTCTCAGTCTGCTCATTCCCTGTGCATAGACATCTATATTTATTCACAGGGGATGTAGCAGAGAGGACATCGCGTTTTAGACTGCGTCGGACGGAAGAGGATTTTTTTTAATTAAAGATGGAGTCCCTAATGGCTTTTTTTTTTATTTCAAATAAAAATTTTTCTCTGTGTTGTGTTTTTTTAACCCTTTATTGGAGATTCTTAGTGGCTGGGTCAAACGTGGCCTGACATTAAGAATCTCGGGCTTAATTCCAGCTTGTATAACAAAGCTGGTATTAACCCCTTTATTACCCAGCGTGCCACCGCCACCAGGGCCGCTGGAAGAGCGGGGTTCAGCGCCAGAGGATGGCGCTTCAATGAACGCGCCATCTTCTGGGGCGGCTGCGGGCTGCAATTTGCAGCGGGGGGTGCCCAGAAAGCTTGGGCATCCCTGCGCTGCGGATTCCAGCCCCCAGCTGCTTAGCTGTACCTGGCTAGACATAGAAATTGCGCGGAGCCCCACGCATTTTTTTTTTTTATTATTTAATGAATTTCAGAGTCAGAGGCTCAGAGTCAGAGTCTCGGAGTCGGAGTCTCCTCAGAGTCGGAGTCTCAGAGTCGGAGTCGCCTCGGAGTCGGAGTCGCCTCAGAGTCGGAGTCGCCTCGGAGTCAAAGTCGCCTCGGAGTCGCCTCGGAGTCGGAGTCGTCTCGGAGTCGTCTCGGAGTCGGAGTCGTCTCGGAGTCGGAGTCGGAGTCGTCTCGGAGTCGGAGTCGTCTCGGAGTCGGAGTCGTCTCGGAGTCGAGTCGGAGTCGGAGTCGTCGTCGTCTCGGAGTCGTCTCGGAGTCGGAGTCGTCTCGGAGTCGGAGTCATCTCGGAGTCGTCTCGGAGTCGGAGTCGTCTCGGAGTCGGAGTCGTCTCGGAGTCGGAGTCGTCTTGGAGTCGGAGTCATCTCGGAGTCGGAGTCGGAGTCGTCTCGGAGTCGGAGTCGTCTCGGAGTCGGAGTCGTCTCGGAGTCGGAGTCATCTCGGAGTCGGAGTCGTCTCGGAGTCGGAGTCGTCTCGGAGTCGTCTCGGAGTCGGAGTCGTCTCGGAGTCGGAGTCATCTCGGAGTCGTCTCGGAGTCGGAGTCGTCTCGGAGTCGGAGTCGTCTCGGAGTCGGAGTCGTCTCGGAGTCGGAGTCGTCTTGAAGTCGGAGTCATCTCGGAGTCGGAGTCGGAGTCGTCTCGGAGTCGGAGTCGTCTCGGAGTCGGAGTCATCTCGGAGTCGGAGTCGTCTCGGAGTCGGAGTCGGAGTCGTCTCGGAGTCGGAGTCGTCTCGGAGTCGGAGTCGTCTCGGAGTCGAGTCGGAGTCGAAGTCGTCTCGGAGTCGGAGTCCTCTCGGAGTCGGAGTCCAAAAAAATGCGTGGGGCTCCGTGCAATTTCTATGTCTAGCCAGGTACAGCTAAGCAGCTGGGGGCTGGAATCCGCAGCGCAGGGATGCCCAAGCAGGAATGCCTCTGGCGCTGAACCCCGCTCTTCCAGCGGCCCTGGTGGCGGTGGCACGCTGGGTAATAGAGGTTAGGGCCAGCTTTGTATTATCAGCTGGCCCTAAGCCCGAAATTTATGGCGGTCACGCCAATATTAGACATGACCGCCATGAATTTCTATAAAATTGTTTTAAAAAAAACACAACACAGAGAAAATTTTTTATTAGAAATAAAAAAAAAAGCCATTAGGGACTCCATCTTTAATTAAAAAAATCCTCTTCCGTCCGACGCAGTCCAAAACGCGATGTCCTCTCTGCTACATCCCCTGTGTATAGATATAGATGTCTATGCACAGGGAATGAGCAGACTGAGAACAATCTCAGCACTGCTACATCATCTCTGTGCACAGACATTCATGTCTGTACACAGGGAGTGAGCAGACTGAGAACAATCTCAGCACTGCTACATCAGCCAGCAGGCGGGCTCTAGGACCCTGGAGCTGCACAGAGCAGACAGGACTCTTCTCTTATCTGTGCGAGTTTCCCAGCGATTACAGTTACAAAGTAAACGAGTCCAATGCAAATAAATGACAAAACTAGGATTGCTTCAGGCTGAAGCTTCCGAGACACATCTGCGATTTGTAAATCTCACACTACTCGCTATTACTCGCTTCCCCATTCATTAACATTGGACTCGCTAGACTCGCAACGAGTAGCGAGTCCTGGGCTCGGACTCGCTAGAGTCAAGCGATTCCGAGTAATTTAGGATTCACCCATCACTAAGAGAGACTCATTGCCAGATGAAGTAAAAAAATCCCAAAATATTTGTTAACTACATAAATAGTAAGAAACTAAAAAATTGTGTTGGCCCCCTTAAAAATAGTCTGGGTGAAATGGTGGATGAGGATGAGGGAAAAGCCAATAATCTAAAAGACTTATTTTCAACAGTATTTACACAAGAAAATCCCATGACAGACAATATGATCAGTGATAACAAAAATTCTCAATTAAATGTCACCTGCTTAACCCAAGAGGAAGTACGGCATCATCTAAAAATCACTAAAGTTGACAAATCCCTGGGCCCAGATACTGCAGGAATTAAGTACTGTCATAGATAGACCATTATTTTTAATCTTTAAAGATTCCATGATAACAGGGTCTGTACCACAGGACTGGCGTATAGCAAATGTGTTGCCAATATTCAAAAAGGGAACAAAAATTAAACTTGGAAATTATAGGCCAGTAAGCTTAACCTCTACTGTGGGTAAAATCCTGGAGGGTTTTCTAGGAGATGCTATACTGGAGTATCTGAAGAAAAATAACCTCATGATCCAATATCAGCATGGGTTTACGAGGGACCGTTCCTGTCAAACTAATCTGATAAGCTTCTATGAAGAGGTAAGTTATGGACTGGACCAACGAAATGCAGTGGATGTGGTGTATATGGACTTTTGAAAAGCTTTTGATACGGTGCCACACAAAACGTTGATACATAAAATGAGAGCAATGGGGATAGGGGAAAATATGTGTAATGGGTAATCAATACAGAGGAGGACAATTTTATATTAGAGGAGGATTTATGTAAACTAGAAGCTTGGGCTGCTAAATGGCAAATGCGCTTTAATGGGGATAAATGTAAAGTCATGCACTTGGGCAGAGGAAACAAAAGGTATAATTATGTGCTTAATTGTAAAACACTGGGCAAAACTGTCACTGAAAAAGACCTGGGTGTATGGGTAGATGACAAACTCACATTTAGTGGCCAGTGTCAGGCAGCTGCTGCAAAGGCAAATAAAATAATGGGATGCATTAAAAGAGGCATAGATGCTCATGAGGAGAACATAATTTTACCTCTATACAAGTCACTAGTGCGACCACACTTAGAATACTGTGTACAATTCTGGTCTCCGGTGTATAAGAAAGACATAGCTGAACTAGAGCGGGTCCAGAGAAGAGCGACAAAAGTCATTAGAGGACTAAGGGGTCTGCAATACCAAGACAGGTTATTAAACTTGGGGTTATTTAGCTTGGAAAAACGAAGGCTTAGGGGTGATCTTATAATAATGTATAAATATATGAGGGGACAGTACAGAGACCTTTCTAATGATCTCTTTACTCTTCGGCCTGAGACGGGGACAAGGGGGCGTCCTCTACGTCTGGAGGAAAGAAGGTTTAATCATAATCACAGACGCGGATTCTTTACTGTAAGAGCAGTGAGACTATGGAACTCTCTGACACATGATGGTGTAATGAGGGAGTCACTACTAACATTTAAGAAGGGCCTGGATGCCTTTCTTGAAAACTATAATATTACCAGTTATACATACTAGATTCTTTGATAGGGCGTTGATCCAGGGAATTAGTCTGATTGCCGTATCTGGAGACAGGAAGGAATTTTTTTCCCCAATGTGGAGCTTAGTGTTGCCACATGGGTTTTCTTTGCCTTCCTCTGGATCAACATGTTAGGCTATGGGGTGAACTAGATGGACTTAAAGTCTTCCTTCAACCTTAGTATGTTACTTCACCCTGGCTCTTTCTGGTTGCCCTTGTTTGGTTGCAATCAAGGTCATGATTAACGGGGTTAATATCAGATATGAATTTTCAGATGGCATAAAATTCAGTGGTTAATCATAGACAGAGTTCTATCAGACACCCCCATTACTAACCTTGAAAATGTAAAGTTAATAAACACACACACTATTAAAAACATAGAGACTCCTCCACATTGCATCATTCACCAATTTATTTAAAAAAATGTTCCCATAAAGCCCTGACGTAATCCCCAGGCCATGACTGCAGCTCTGGTGACTGGGAATAGCAGTATAGTACAGCTATTAGTCTGGCTTCACACCACGGTTTTTGGGATCCTGTTCTGTCCATTTTGAAAAGGACAGAACAGGATCCGGTTTTGCTTCCCATGTATACCCATGGTGCCTGATTGGTCATAAATGGCCATCCGTTTTTTGTGTATTCAGTGCAGGATTTGTTTGTGTCCTGTTTTTTACCGTCCCCAAAATTGAAGACTGCAATTTTTTGTGGGGGTCCTGTGAAAAAACAGGACACAAACAGACAGTCCTAGATATGGAACTGTCCATTTTGAATAACATGGTGGTCTATGGAGCCGGATCCTGTAAAAAAACGGATTCGGGAAACGGTTCTGGTTTAGAGAACTCAGAATGGTCAGAAGCAAATTTTAACTCTCTGATGATTGGCTTCTCCCTCACTCCCAGCCCGGTACTATCCTATTCAAGCCTGTGCCTCCCCCCTCCTATCTGCAAGCCGCCAGAGAACAGCACAGGCAGAATATATCCTCTCCCTCCTTCTAACTCATTCAGTTCCAGCAATTATCCCTTTAATTACCTGATTTTCTCCCTATCTCTGTGTTAACCCTTTATTTCCCAGTGTATGTGTTTACCCTCTTGCATTGCTGCGTGTGATAACCCTTTGTTATTCTGTCTCTCTCTGTCACTCCTTTCTCCTTTTCTCCCCTCTCCCCTACATTGCCGACTCAGGAACTACAGCTCCTTCCAGCCTTCCTCACAAAAACTAATCATGCAAAAAACAGGATCCGGTGTCATAGTTGCCATCCAGTTCAGTAAATCCATTCCTGTTCATTCCTGTCCGTGTGGTCCTGCAAAAAACAGGATCCCCACGGACAGGAACAAACCATGGTGTGACGCCAGCCTTAATGTTGACGGGTACTGTATTCAGGGAGGCCTGGCGGCTCTGATTAGAGTTGTTATCATCCAGCATCTGTGAGTAGTTGTACTTTACTGGTAGTCACAGTCACCAGAGCTACAGTTATGGATTGTGGACTACATTAGATCTTTTTGGGAATATTTATTATGGGTGAATGAGGGAAAGTGTGGTGGAATCTTTATCCAAATAAATTATTTTTCCTGTGTGTGTGTTTTTTATTTGCACACTTATCGGGTTTATTGTGGGATGTCTTATAAACCCTCTCCATTATCAACTCCTGGGCTACACGCCAGCTGACAATTCACAGCGGACATTAACCCCAAAAATTATTACTGTGATTGCTACTGCACCAGTGCAATCAGGAAGAGCTTAGGTGAAGTGCTTGAGCTGGCACATCTAAAGTGATGTTCCCCTTCTGGAATGGCCTGTGGGCTGGTGTAGTTAGGCTGGGAAGGGTCAACACCCATGGACCTCCCTAGATTGATAATATGGGCCCAAAGCTGTCTGCTTTACCTTGGATGGTTATCAAAAATAGGGTGGACCCAGCATAACCTTTTTTATTTATTCCCTATCTACATTTGTTTGCTGGACAATTATCCTGCTCTTACCCCCATTGTGATTCCTTTTTTAGCCTCTTAAACCTAATAATGACCATTTGACAACCATTTTACAGCATCAAAGTTCAGTTCCTTATTAACTTATAAGAGGTCCCGGTACTGAACCAAAGTTTTAAGTAAAGTTTGGCTGATTCCAGTAAAGACAAACATCCACATGTCTGCTTTTTTGTAATCCGGTTTATTTATTTTACTCACTTATATAGCATCATTAATTCCACAGAGCTTTACAGACATTATCAAAATCTAGATGGCCTATCACAGAAGTGGAGAACTCCAGGCCTCTAGGGCCACCATTTGTGCAGGTTTTCAGGATTTCCTTAGTATTGCACATGGGTTGAAATCATCACCATTGCAGGTGATCACCTGTGCAATATTAAGGAAATCCTGAAAACCTGCACTTTTAGGGGCCCTTGAGGCCTGGAGTTCCCAACTTCTGGCTTACTAGTATATCTTTGGTGTGTGGGTGGGTACAAGGTGATGAAATGGTTATAAACACACACTGCTGTTCAACCAAGGAAAATCCTCAGCCCATATAAATTATGAATGATTTATTTTGATCTACGTGTTTCGAAGCCACAACGAGCTTCATCCGATCGGTGGTGTTAGCTACACATCTCAGCTGATTAGGATCAGCTGAGATGTAGGGAGGAGAAGGCGAGCTCAGAGCATGAGCTCGCATAAGAGGGTGGGACACAGTCAAGAACGTACATGTACATTCTTGATTATGAAGGGGTTAAAAGTCAGTAAGATGAGAAGCCAAGAGATGAGAAGCCAAGAGATAGGAAGTCAAGAAATGGGAGGTCAAGAGATGGGAAGTCAAGAGATGGGAAGTCAAGAGATAGGAAGTCAAGAGATGGGAAGTCAAGAGATGGGAAGTCAAGAGACGGGAAGCCAAGAGACGGGAAGTCAAGAGACGGGAAGTCAAGAGATGGGAAGACAAGAGATGGGAAGCCAAGAGATGGGAAGTCAAGAAATGGGAGGTCAAGAGATGGGAAGTCAAGAGATGGGAAGTCAACAGATAGGAAGTCAAGAGATGGGAAGTCAAGAGATGGGAAGTCAAGAGATGGGAAGTCAAGAGACGGGAAGCCAAGAGATGGGAAGTCAAGAGATGGGAAGTCAAGAGATGGGAAGTCAAGAGATGGGAAGCAAAGAGATGGGAATTCAAGAGATGGGAAGTCAAGAGATGGGAAGTCAAGAGATGGGAAGTCAAGAGATGGGAAGCCAAGAGATGGGAAGTCAAGAGATGGGAAGTCAAGAGATGGGAAGACAAGAGATGGGAAGCAAAGAGATGGGAATTCAAGAGATGGGAAGCCAAGAGATGGGAAGTTAAGAGATGGGAAGCCAAGAGATGGGAAGCCAAGAGATGGTAAGTCAAGAGATGGGAAGCCAAGAGATGGGAAGCCAAGAGATGGGAAGCCAAGAGATGGGAAGCCAAGAGATGGGAAGTCAAGAGATGGAAGACAAGAGATGGGAAGCCAAGAGATGGGAAGACAAGAGATGGGAAGCCAAGAGATGGGAAGCCAAGAGATGGGAAGTCAAGAGATGGGAAGCCAAGAGATGGGAAGTTAAGAGATGGGAAGCAAAGAGATGGGAAGCCAAGAGATGGGAAGCCAAGAGATGGGAAGTCAAGAGATGAGAAGCCAAGAGATGGGAAGTCAAGAGATGGGAAGTCAAGAGATGGGAAGTCAAGAGATGGGAAGACAAGAGATGGGAAGCCAAGAGATGGGAAGACAAGAGATGGGAAGCCAAGAGATGGGAAGTCAAGAGATGGGAAGCCAAGAAATGGGAAGTCAAGAGATGGGAAGCCAAGAGATGGGAAGTCAAGAGATGAGAAGCCAAGAGATGGGAAGTCAAAAGATGGGAAGTCAAGAGATAGGAAGTAAAGAGATGAGAAGCCAAGAGATAAGAAGCCAAGAGATGAGAAGCCAAGAGATGAGAAGCCAAGAGATGAGAAGCCAAGAAATGGGAAGTCAAGAGATGAGAAGCCAAGAGATGAGAAGCCAAGAGATGGGAAGTCAAGAGATGAGAAACCAAGAGATGGGAAGTCAAGAGATGAGAAGCCAAGAGATGGGAAGTCAAGAGATGGGAAGCCAAGAGATGGGAAGCCAAGAGATGGTAAGTCAAGAGATGGGAAGCCAAGAGATGGGAAGCCAAGAGATGGGAAGCCAAGAGATGGGAAGCCAAGAGATGGGAAGTCAAGAGATGGGAAGACAAGAGATGGGAAGCCAAGAGATGGGAAGACAAGAGATGGGAAGCCAAGAGATGGGAAGCCAAGAGATGGGAAGTCAAGAGATGGGAAGCCAAGAGATGGGAAGTTAAGAGATGGGAAGCAAAGAGATGGGAAGCCAAGAGATGGGAAGCCAAGAGATGGGAAGCCAAGAGATGGGAAGTCAAGAGATGAGAAGCCAAGAGATGGGAAGTCAAGAGATGGGAAGTCAAGAGATGGGAAGCCAAGAAATGGGAAGTCAAGAGATGGGAAGCCAAGAGATGGGAAGTCAAGAGATGAGAAGCCAAGAGATGGGAAGTCAAAAGATGGGAAGTCAAGAGATAGGAAGTAAAGAGATGAGAAGCCAAGAGATAAGAAGCCAAGAGATGAGAAGCCAAGAGATGAGAAGCCAAGAGATGAGAAGCCAAGAAATGGGAAGTCAAGAGATGAGAAGCCAAGAGATGAGAAGCCAAGAGATGGGAAGTCAAGAGATGAGAAACCAAGAGATGGGAAGTCAAGAGATGAGAAGCCAAGAGATGGGAAGTCAAGAGATGGGAAGCCAAGAGATGGGAAGCCAAGAGATGGTAAGTCAAGAGATGGGAAGCCAAGAGATGGGAAGCCAAGAGATGGGAAGCCAAGAGATGGGAAGCCAAGAGATGGGAAGTCAAGAGATGGGAAGACAAGAGATGGGAAGCCAAGAGATGGGAAGACAAGAGATGGGAAGCCAAGAGATGGGAAGCCAAGAGATGGGAAGTCAAGAGATGGGAAGCCAAGAGATGGGAAGTTAAGAGATGGGAAGCAAAGAGATGGGAAGCCAAGAGATGGGAAGCCAAGAGATGGGAAGCCAAGAGATGGGAAGTCAAGAGATGAGAAGCCAAGAGATGGGAAGTCAAGAGATGGGAAGTCAAGAGATGGGAAGTCAAGAGATGGGAAGACAAGAGATGGGAAGTCAAGAGATGGGAAGACAAGAGATGGGAAGCCAAGAGATGGGAAGTCAAGAGATGGGAAGCCAAGAAATGGGAAGTCAAGAGATGGGAAGCCAAGAGATGGGAAGTCAAGAGATGAGAAGCCAAGAGATGGGAAGTCAAAAGATGGGAAGTCAAGAGATAGGAAGTAAAGAGATGAGAAGCCAAGAGATAAGAAGCCAAGAGATGAGAAGCCAAGAGATGAGAAGCCAAGAGATGAGAAGCCAAGAAATGGGAAGTCAAGAGATGAGAAGCCAAGAGATGAGAAGCCAAGAGATGGGAAGTCAAGAGATGAGAAACCAAGAGATGGGAAGTCAAGAGATGAGAAGCCAAGAGATGGGAAGTCAAAAGATGGGAAGCCAAGAGATGGGAAGTCAAGAGATGAGAAGCCAAGAGATGAGAAGTCAAGAGATGAGAAGCCAAGAGATGGGAAGTCAAGAGATGGGAAGCCAAGAGATGGGAAGTCAAGAGATGGGAAATTAAGAGATGGGAAATCAAGAGATGGGAAATCAAGAGATGAGAAGCCAAGAGATGGGAAGTCAAGAGATGGGAAGTCAAAAGATGGGAAGCCAAGAGATGGGAAGTCAAGAGATGAGAAGCCAAGAGATGAGAAGTCAAGAGATGAGAAGCCAAGAGATGGGAAGTCAAGAGATGAGAAGTCAAAAGATGGGAAGTCAAGAGATGGGAAATTAAGAGATGGGAAATCAAGAGATGGGAAATCAAGAGATGAGAAGCCAAGAGATGGGAAGTCAAGAGATGGGAAGTCAAGAGAGTGGAAGTCAAGAGATGGGAAGAAAAGAGAGGGGAAGTCAAGAGATGGGAAATCAAGAGATGGGAAGTCAATTAGAGTTTCGATATTGATGTCGAAATAAAAAAAATTTGACTTTTTTTAAAATGACAATGCTAAAATTGTTTAGTTCCACATAGAGTGAAGTCTTTGCTATATCCCAAAAGCTTAAGTCTAAATGAAATATAAGGCGGCCGTCACACGCACAGATATCTTTAGCGATATTGTAAGCGATCACATGCACCCGCAATCGCTTACAATATCGCTCACATCGCTGGTGAGATGTCACACAGACAGACTCACCAGCGATGTGGAGCCGCGATCTCGCAGGTAACTATGGTACACATCGGGTAACTAGGCGCCGCGCGTCGCTTAGTTACCCGACGTGTACCATAGTTACCATCTCCCAGCATAGACTCTGCGCTGGGAAATCGCTCATCGTGGTGTTATACACCACGATGAGACAGATCGTCAAATCGCTTATCGCTAGATCTGAGAACCGGAGCTCAGATCAGCGATGTCACGATCAAGCGATTTAACATCGTAAATCGCTTGATTACATGCAACGATTTCTTGCCCGATATCGCTTAAGCGATCAAAAAGGAGATCGCTTAAACGATATCGGGCAAGAAATCGTTCCGTGTGACGGCCGCCTAAGGGGGAGAATTTCTGCCATAAGTTGTCATAAATTAGATGTACATTTTGCTTATCTGATCTGGGACTGCATGATGTCTTTCAGACAGTATTGGAATGGAATTTTTCAGAATATAGAAAATAAATTATATTTAATTTAACCTCAAAATCGTCTGACAGCAATATTAAATTACACTATAGATGGGAACTGAAATACTTTAATATTAGGATGGTATTAATTACTAAACTTCTTTTTCATAGCCCGGCTATTGATATCAAAGGAATTTAGGGATTAAAATGCTGTTACTTTGCCTGTGTAACTCAATATGTTTGTGCGCACAACAGAGTGTGTTAAAATCTTATTGAAGTCGGGGTCACCTGTGGAGGTGAAGTGATTTGTGGTCTTAACTGGTGTTAAAGTTTATCATAATTACTAATCACAGAAAGTTAAGAATATTTAGCTTTCAAGTAAAATTACAGGATGAACTGAAAATGGACTCTCACCTTTTCAGGTGAACTTAATGTGATCTTCTCTAAACTTGTCCAACTGTTTGATGTGTCAGTACATTTTACAAGACTTGTATCAGACACTAATGTCACCAGAGGAGCCTTTGGTGATGGTGGTGTTACATGGTGGACCAATGTGTTGAGTCAATACAGAACTTCCCTAAACTGTGTGAATGGTTCAGGGACAGCCCCTACTACTTATATATCATCATTAATCCAGTTACTGTGCCTTTGCACAATCAACAGAGGCCTTGTTTCGTCTTCATCATCATTAGTGAACGGCTGTTGGAGACTGGAGTGCCTCAAATGGAGCAACCTACACTATCTTCAGTCATGAATCACAAAGAAAACTAAACGGCAACAACAGAAAAGGAAAGTAAGTAAAGCACATACTTTACTGTTCCATCAAATTAAACCAGGAATACCCAGGTAGTGGTAATCCCAGTGTGAATACAATGATAATCCGATATGTTTTGACTATACAGTCTTAATCATGGATTTCAAAAAATGAGATCAGCTGAGTCACAGGCTCGTAACTTTGTACCTTAGAACTTCAATGACCTGAGGGCCAACTTTCGAGAAGAGTGAGATGCCATGCCTCTGGGACAAGAGGAAGAGTGGGATGCCATTTCAGCAGATAAGAAGAAGAGTTGGATGCAATCTCAGAGGCAAAAAGATAAGTGGGATGCCACCTCAACAAAGACAAGAGTAGAATGTCACCTCAGAGAATAAGAAGAGTGGGATGTCACCTCACAGAGAAGAAGAAAAGGGGCATGCTATGCCTCATAGACAAGAAGAAGAGTGGGATTCTGCCTCAGAGACAAGAAAAGTGGGATACCATCTCAGAGACAAGAAGTAGAGTAGGATGCCACCTCAGAGATAAGAAGAAGAGTGGGATGCCACCTCAGTAGACAAAAAGAGGGGTGGGATGCCTTGCCTCAAAGACAAGAAGAAGAGTGGGATTCTGTCTCAGAGATAAGAAGAAGAGGGGGATTCTGCCTCAGACACAAGAAGAAGAATAAAATGCAATCTCAGAGACAAGAAGAAAAGTGAGATACCGCTTCAGAGACGAAAAAAAAAATGTGGGATGTCATGTCTCAGAGTCAAGAAGAAAAGTGGGAGGCCACTTCAGAGACAAGATCTCTATTTGTGAACAGCAGAAGATGTAGTTGTCATGATGTAATTTATCCTCAAGACCACATGACAAAATATTGAGACAATTATATATGCAAAGGAGGATTGCGGCATAAAGGGGAGCGCTAAGCAATAGCAGGACACAGATGTTATACCAACCTACTTTAATAAAAACAATTCCAGCAGCTCTCATACGCCACTATGCGTTACGACAGCACGTGCTATCTTCATCCACCTGATGCGGCGCATTGCTTCTTTTCTCTTTCAAAATATTGAGACATTGGCCATGTCCACACACCTGCGCTCTAAGTATTAAGCGCGTCTCCGGTTTTGTGAGAGAAGCGCAGGTGCGTGTGTGCCGGCGCTTCCTTGAAACGCAGCCCCTGGTTACCCGATGTGTATCATGGTAACCAGTTCATACAGCAGGCTGCCTAGTGACCGCTTATGCCGAGCGCACAGGGAAACGCTGCTATAACCTGGATCTACGTTGGATCTGTCTCGTAGGAAATTGCTGCATACTGTTACCGCCAGGATATCAAATAGATATTACGGGTGTGTAAAGGGAACATGCCACCCTCTTTCGGCATTTTAAACTGTGCCCACCAGCTTTCACATTATGTTAATAGGATTCTATTAACCCCTCTATGTGCCCAGACGTGCCCCACATACCTCATAAAATAATTCATATTCTGTCCAGCGCTGGCCTCCTATTGACTCCGGGAGGCTGCTATTTAGTCCAGGTGAATTATGTTCTCGCCGCCCCTCTGGGCTGCATAACCCATCCTGCACTTTTTAAAATACCCCCCCCCTCCTGTAATCGGCAGTTGAGTGACAGTCGCATTGAACAGTGCTGAAGTCTTGTGAGACTTCACAAATCTCGCGAGACGTCGGCGCACGGACAACTGCTCCACTAAGCAGGTGCAGCTGCGCCTGTCAGTGCTGACATCTAGTGAGATTTGTGAAGTCTCACAAGACTTCGTCACAGTTCAATGGAGTGTGGACAACCACTCAACTGCGCAGGCGCGAGTGCGGTTGTTACTCAAGCGCCGGTCACAGATGGGGTGGCAAGTTTAAAAAATGCAGGGCGGGTTTTGCAGCCGGGGAGTGGCGAGGACCTAATCCACCTGGACCATATAGCAGCCTCCTGGACGTTTTAGGAGGCCAGTGCTGGGCAGAATAAAAGTTATGTTCTCAGGTATGAGGGTATGAAGGGCCAGTCTGGGCACATATAGGGGTTGCTAGAACCCCAACTTCATAATGTGTAAGCTGGTGGGCACAGTTTAAAATGCCCAAAGGGACTGACAGGTTCCCTTTGAAGTGGTTGTGACTCTCACAACCACATAAGGTGAGCTAAAATATCTCACAAATGAATCATTGTTTCAAACAGGTACACCCTATGTGCGCCATTTTCTTTTCCAGCTTCTTTTAGTTTTTTGCTACAATGTGTCATGTTCAGCTTTGCACTTTTACACATTGCATTCTGGGAAAGGTACCACAGTTTTTCTCATTTTTAGATTATAGGGTCATGGCCTCAACTTTTGCACCCCCCCCCCCACTAGCCAAAGGTGCAATTGTTAGCAGGTTCCTACTGACCCATTCAGAAGGAGGTTTTTAACCTCTTAAGGACCAAGCCTCATTCTTGTAATTCTGACCAGTGTCACTTTATAAGGTTATAACTCTGGAACACTTCAACAGATCCCAGTGATTCCAACACTGATTTTTCATGACATACTGGAGTTCATGTTAGTAGTACTTTTAGGATGATATTTTCTGCATTTCTTTGACCAAATGGAGGGTTTACATGCAGTGACAGTTCAAAGCCATGACAATGTAGCCATCATTGGTCATTCGGGGGTTAAATCCAAAGAGCAGCAGTAACCTATAGTGTAGGTTCCAACTAAAAAGACGCACCTCATCGTGGCTACTGGGTAGATATGGATATGGCCATATTTATATGCTAATTGTCTCAATTTTTATATATGTCTCCTTAGCTATAATGCTTGTTCATTTTCCTTCAGATTCATTATTTCATAGCTTAGTATTCTGAGTGCCGCTGTCTTTTGTTACTAAAACATAACAGATATAAGACAACAAAGGTAACCCTCAAAATAAGCCATTGGTATGCCAGTGTTGGGGACGGTATATAATCCTTTTATTTTTCTCTCACTTTGGAATAATTGATTACAGATTTAGACCATAAACAATACTGACATTACCCCTAAAGGTACCTTTACACGCCGCAACTATCACTGGCGATCGGTAGCAACCGTACATGCGTGTGCACGTTTTTAACGGTTGTTAACGATCGCCGATGCCGCATGTACACGCCGCAATTGCGTCATCAACTCAAGGTATCGTGGTTCCCCGGAAGTTGAAACAGATCCTGCAGGAAATTTCCGGTTGAATCCCGATTCCGCTTCACACGCCGCAATCAGTAGGGGAATGTGGGCGTACATGTTCTGCGCCGCCAAAACATAGGCGTGACAGAGTTGTGTATTCCGTGATGCTAACACGCTGATTAGACAATGCATTAGTGTCATGATTGGCCAGCCTGTGCAGGAAGGCTGGCTACTACATGATGCCATTGCAATTGTGTAGTGTAAATGGTCAGCTCTTCAAATATGGCGCCCTGTTGAGGGACAGCCAATGGAAACACAGTAGCCCCCACCAATCATCGTTGATGGGGCGCGGTATCCATTACGCTGTGGCACGCCTCTTGGAAATCACTAGGTGACACAGATTCCATCCCTATCACCCGTTTACACGCCACTACCAGGGCAATTCACCATCTGGGTTGCCTCTGATTTTAGAACACGGCTCTGAAACCGCAACCGGGAGCAACTGCGAAAATCGCGATCACTTTCCCAAATTACACGCCGCCACTTCGTAGCAATTTCAAGGCAACAGTGACGGAAATCCCGATTGCCTTTCAGTTCCTACACCGCAGTGGCGGCGTGTAAAGGTAACTTTACACAATTTGTTATAATCAGTGTAACTTTAATATTAATATTTTTTTCCTAATTTCTCTTGTCCGAACCTTGGTGCATCCTATGGTCCATAAAGTGACGTCAAGTATTTGTCAATTCCATTCTTTCAATAGTTTCACACATTTTTCTTCTCGGTGTTGCAATATAAACCTAAAATCTTATCTTATGACTAAAATGGCAAAAAAAAAATGTTATTATTTAGTATATATTTAATTAATATATGGTGTGCATTATCTCAGTAATTAGCCGGTAATCACCAATTAGTTCATGTCTAGATTTCTCTTTGGACTTGGACTCAGGAGGAATCAAAGCCAAAACAACAAGGTCATCCCATGGTGAATACATATATATATATATGGTGTGTTACACTGTCTGTTCTGTAAATAATCGTCAATGTATTTGCCATACCATCTTATAGGAGCTCAATAAACTGATGAAGAATCTATTTCCCCGATTGTAATTTACTTCTTCTTATTACAGGAACGAGAGTCATTCCAAGAAAATAGAAACATGGAAATAAGTGATGTAAGTACGGAGAGTCCTCCCTGGGATAAGATGCCTGGAAGGTTATTCTCAATCATATTCATTGATTAAGATACTATTGTATGTAAAATATAAAATAACTTACAGTCTATAGTATTGGAGAGTGGTTACTCTATCGGTTTCTGACATCTGATCTAGTTTTCCATGACTTTTTTGCACCTTTTTTTGGAGAGACAAAGATAAAACAGCACAATTCAAGAGAAACCAAAAATCCAACACTTGAAGGTAAACACATTCTTTGTATTCCAGCTTCTTCGTTTAAAGCATCACCGGTATACGGCAGGACCGGCGGGAGGACAGATTGGGTGTTCCTAGGACACAGGTTTACACGTTTCGAAACTTGATCATTTCTTAATCCCAACCTAACGCTCTTGTGACTCAAAGGTTTAAATCACCCGAAAGGACCCTGTCCATCAGTCACATGACATACTAGGAAAAGCTTTACTATTAAAAGACATAGAAAGATGAAAAACAGTGCAAGAATACCAAAATTAAACATGTAAGGCCCCTTTCACATCAGCGGTAATCGCTGATCGCCGAAGTTGGGGTGAAAAAAAACGCAACTGCCATGATTACCGTATAACGGCCGCACTTGAGGTTTACCTGCGGCAAGCCTCTGCAATGTCTATGGGGCTTGCGGTAGGTGTGCAGCAGGTGCGGCAAGTGCAGTTTCGGCACATGCGGCCGCGAGAAAACCGCGTTTTTTTCGCGGCCGCGTCTGCGGCAAGTGACGAAACCGCAACTGTACCGCACTTGCCACACACCTACCGCAAGCCCCAAAGACATTGCAAGGGGCTTGCCGCAGGTGAACCGCAAGTGCGGCCGTTATACGATAATCATGGCAGTTGTTTTTTTTCACCACAACTGCCGCGATCAGCAATTACCGCTGATGTGAAAGAAGCCTAAGTCAACTTCAATAATACATCAGGTACGACAATTCAAAATTACAGGTGCATCTCAATGCATTAGAACATCATCAAAAAGTGACTTTGTTTCAATAATTCAACACATAAAGTGAAACCCATATATTATATAGAGTCATTACACACAGAGGGAGCTATTTCATGTGTTTATTTCTGTTAATGTTGATGATTATGGCTTACAGCTAATGAAATCCTAAAGGCCTTCAACTCAGAAAATTAACGTAGGGAGGATGAAGGGTTAAAAAATGTTCTGCCTTATCGCACGAGACACCAAAGGGTCATTATAATATTGACTTATTAGTCAACGTTTTTCAGACCTCCCTGAAACACCCTGAAACGTGGCAATATGATATTGATTTGTCCTGAGGAAGAGGCCAGGGAGCCCTGAAACGCAATGACTAATACATCAATAATATCTTCACTCTGATGTCTGGCGTCATATAGAGTAGGGAGGATGAAAGGTTAAAAACCACAGCCGCGCGGTGTTTAACCCTTCATCCTCCCTACTCTATACGCACCACGCTGAGGACTGCAGCAGCCGTGATCTGCTTTTATAGTGGTTGTCAATGAGAGTATAAAAAAGAAGTAAGCGCAGATAGGGTCTTATCTTTTTAAAAATCATCGGCTTAAGAGCCGTAATAGTCACTGCTCACCTTATATAGTTGTGTGACACACAACCAGTATGATAGGCATGAAATGGTGGCTGATGCTGGACACATACTTACACGTGTTACGTGGTCAAAAATCCAGAGACTCCCAGGGACAATGTGCTGCCGGTCCGCGCTGCCACAGAAGACACGAAGTCCAAACTTTACTCTACAAATTTATTGGAGCGTAGCAGGCTCTGAAACACATTGGATGGATCCAATAAATTTGTAGAGTGAAGTTTGGATTTCGTGTCTTCTGTGGCAGGGCAGACCGGCAGCACATTGTCCCTGGGAATCTCTTTATAGTGGTTGTGACTCTCACAACCACACAAGGTGAAGCCTCTGATACCTATTTAGACCCTTCATCCTCCCTACTTTAATTTTCTGAGATAATGACCTTTGGGTTTTCATTAATCATCAACATTAACAGACATAACCACATAAAATGGATCCCTCTGTGTGTAATGACTCTATATAATAGATGGGTGTCACTTTATGTATTGAATGACTGAAATAAAGTATCTTTTTGATGACATTCTAATTCATTGAGATGCAGATGTATCTTACTCCTTTTCAGGGAGATAACCTCTGCGACAATTCATAAAGATGCGTTTTTGTCAGGTTAAAGTTGGCAACATTTGTATTTTTATTTATCATTTATTACCAAAGAAAACATAGTTTGTCACAATTTAATAATTTCTTATATATCTTACAACAAATATACAGCACAGACATGCACAGAGATGTAACTATTCCAACTAAAATTGAAAACTGTGTTTTCCTGATTTAGACTCTTAACCTCTATAGGCACAACTTGCATTCCCTGGGTTATTAAATAGATATCTTAGTGGTCCAAGCTATTAAGAATCACGTGGATACCAAATCTGTGAAGACTTTACATAATTTTTTAGCATTTGTAAATTATAATCATTGATTATATTTAAGCCCCACATCCAAGTTCTCACCACTGTCTGCCTACTCCAGCTCAAAAACATTACCCGAATCTGCTCTTTCCCCGGCCATGACACGGCTAAAACACTTGTCCACGCCCTCATCATCTCCCGTCTTGACTTCTGCAACCTCCTGCTCACCAGCCTCCCCGCTACCTCCCTTGCACCTCTCCGAACCATCTTCAGTTCTGCTGCCCGACTCATCCACCTGTCTCCTACTCCTCTGTCTCCCCCCTCTGCTAAGCCCTCCACTGGCTCCCAACTTCCCAGAGATCCCGGTTCAAAACTCTAACCCTGACATACAAGGCCATACACATCCTGTCCCCTTCATACATCTCCGACCTGGTCTCCCGGTACTTCCCCTCATGCAATCTGCACTCAAGATCTCCTTCTCTTCTCCCCTCGCACTTCCTCCTAACACAACCGCATACAAGACTTCTCTCGTGCATCCACCATACTTTGGAACATTCTCACCCACCACATCAGACACTCACCTACCTTCAAGAAAAACCTGAATACTCACCTCTTCCTTGAAGCCTACATCCCACACTGAGACCTAATCCGCTGCACCATCTCACCTCTCCCCCTCCTACTGTCTCCGACCCATCCCCTATAGACTGTGAACCCTCGTGGACAGGATCCTCTGCCCTACTGTACCTGTATGATTCAATTGTCATCATTTTATGTTCTTGTCCTTGTCTGCCCTTACACATGTAAAGCGCCATGGAACCTAATGGCGCTATATAAATATTTATTAATAATAATAATAATTATTATTATTATTTCCAAGATATCCAAATTATTGACAGACCTGAAGAAGAGAACTGACGTGGATAATTGGAATCTGAGGCGGCCCATGTTTTCATGCAATTAAAGGAATGTTTCTCTACATATACTTTATTGGTCCAGCCTGACTTAGGCATTGACTACTAAGAGGTTGGTGTTGTGTTATCACTAGTGATGAGGAATCATTATCATGTTCATGGGCTCGGTACTCAACAAGCAGTTGGATGCTTGGATTGGCTTGACTCGAGTTCCTGATTATAATGAAAGTCAAAGTGGAACTCAAGAATTTCGCCGGGAATTTTTCCGGAAAAATGGTCGAGTTCCTCATTAATTTGCATATACTCGGGTACTCTAGTTGTACCCATCCAAACGTCCAACTACTCATTCCAAATACCGGACACCTTAGCATGGTAGTGATCCCTCATCACTAGTTATCAGATGTGCACCATCTCTAAATCAATTCCATCCGTGTGCCTACGTTTCATGAAAATTTTCATCTACTGAGAGAAAACATGATATTGTAAATCATGAATTGTTGGTAATCAACTGGACTTTGAATAATTACTTTATTATGTAGAAATCAGTAAAAATAAAATCACTGTCTTCATGAATTATAAAAATCTGACTTATCCAGAATTGGCCAAGAGACTAAAACTAAGGCAAGATAGATAGTCTATGTTATTTTCTACATTCGATATTCAGCATAGGTACATAAAATGTTAAAATGGTCATGTTATCCCAAAGTTGTTTCCATTTTTTTCCTGTGGATTCTCAATAAGGCATAGTTGTGTACTCTCTTTCTCAAGATCTGACTGAAAGATTTATAGACTTAAAACTCTATCCCTGAAGAAACATCCCATCCAAAAGTTATGTGCCCTTCTCAGTAGGCCTCTACATAGGTTCAGATATGTTCCTCCATCTTTAATTCCAAAGGCACCTTAGAATTTGAAGTCTAAAGAATTGATTCTCATGAGGTGAGAGGGTTTATTGGAGTTGTTATGATCCAGAGGAGACATCCTTGGTTACATGTCTTGGGATTTAAACTGACAAGCTTATGTTGTGTGATTTGCTTCTTTCTCCTCCAGTGTCACTTGGGTTCTATTTCTTTTTGGATTCTTATTATCTGATATCCTTGTTTTATTCCTCTTTGAACAACAGTTAATTTAGTCTGCCCTATCACTTTATGGGTTTGGCTATTTAAAACCTTCCCTTGGCTGATATTTCCTGCTGGTGACATTTTTTGTGGATTTTACATCATAGTTACAGCCATACTGCTTTTGAATTTCTGCCAGTCAGATAGAGATCAGCTTGGTTATTCATCTCTGCTGTTTCTTATATCTGTCCCACTCATTTCTGTTTTCTATAGCTACAGTATGGTAGGGCTTTAGTGCTCTTTCCCTTTTACACATTTCCTAATGAGGTATGAGGAACACTCGACGGTCTATTAGGAAGCCAGGTCAGAGTTGTCATCTTCCAGTCTTATTGTTAGGATTATTCCAGCCTGTGCAGGGGTCATCATGGACTGTGCATCTAGGAATCTTAATTTGTACATTAACCAGTTGGGTCAGACCTATTTATTCTAAAATAAGCCTTAGGTTCCTGTGGGAGTTACTATGAATGCATAACACTGGATTTTTGGTAGTACATCAAACATTATAATGTTTAGTGTATAATTATAATGTTATAATTATAATAATTTTTACAAATAATTATTAGTAACAAACTAGTTAGGAAGATTTCCATATCCCTTCCTGAAAGACCTTGTCTAAAAGGTTCAGAGGCCCTTAAACAGAAAGTCACACTACTACTTGCATCTGCTCCAGCAGCTTCTGCTTCTGTTACCAGGCCCCACCACATTTATTCTACAGGACAGGACTGGTGATGAAGGAGACATTGTGGCCAGTAGCTCTAGATGATGTAGGTACTGTGCAACCACGAAGACTAGAGTAAGGCTAGGGTCATATTTGGAAGGCACAATCCGGTAACCGCATCCATTACCGGCTTTACTGTGTGCCTTCACATTTGGCATCACATTGCAGATCTGAATCCAGTAATGGATCCAGATCTGCAATGAGAAAACATTTTGGCACCAAAAACTGGATCCGGTACCGCAAGGTACATGAATGTACCTTGCGGTACCGGATCCGGTTGCCTAGGCGACCATTATAAATAAAACGGATCCGGTTTTTCAACCGCTCCGAAAAATGCAGCCTGCATGATTTTTACCGCAAGCTGCAAAACCGGATGCGGTAACCGGATTGCAATAAGTGCAATCTGGTTTTTCTATTGAAGCCTATGGCTGCGGAACCGGATTCGGTTTTGACCATTTTGAAAACAAAACCGCAAATGTGACCCTAGCCTAACTTGGATTTTGACCTTGAAAGTAGAGAAAGTTTTATGTTCATGTCTTTTTATTTCCTCAACACAGGTTACCAATCTGACTAATGTCATAGAGTTTGTCCTCCTGGGTTTTCAAGGTGGCCTACGACTAAGAGCCTCACTTTTCTGTCTGCTTTTTGTAGTATTTTTGGTCACGGTATCTGGGAATCTCCTGATCATCACATTGGTGTCCACCAGCCATTATCTCCACACCCCAATGTATTTCTTCATCTCACATCTGTCTATTAGTGATATTATCATGCCAGCTAATATTGTCCCTAACTTGCTCTATATTCTGCTAAATAACGGAGGAACCATTCGTATCTCGGCTGCATGACTCAGTTTTTTATCTTCTGTGTTTCAGAACTATTTGAATGTCTTCTCCTCACGGTGATGTCCTATGACCGATATGTGGCCATCTGTAACCCCCTCCGTTACCCTCTATAATGACTAATGCACAGTGTGTGAGGTTGGCTTTTAGCTCTTGGTTTCTTGGTTTTTTCACTGCATTTATTGACACTTTATCGGCATCAAGGTTAAAGTTCTGTGGGCCCAATATCATTGACCATTTATTCTGCGATCTGGTTCCGCTGGAGAACATTGCCTGCTCGGATACATTTCCTATAAAACTACAACTCTATTTACTAAGTATTCCATTTGTCGGTATTCCGAGCATAATAATAGTAATTTCTTATGGTAACATTGTCCGCGCCGTCTTACGGATTTCCTCTAATCTCAGTAGACAGAAAGCCTTCTCCACCTGTAGCTCCCACCTCACCGTGGTCTTCTTATTTTACTCAACTCTTTTCAGTGTATATATTCTTCCCACAAGTGCAAAAACACCGGATGTTAATAAAATCACATCCTTGCTATATACTGTATTTACTCCGTTAATTAACCCCATTATATATAGTTTCAGAAATAAAGATATTAAGAAAGCCGTTCAAGAAATCATTCCGAAAAATCAATAATTTCTTGTTCTTGATAATAAAATTTCCCAAAATTTTACATCTCCTTAAATGACATTTTGCTTGGTGTTTTATTGTTGCTTGGGTTGTATGAGACACCGGGAGATAATACCTGTCAAAGATTTGACAAATACAGATATAGGAAACTTTAAATTGATACTTAAATGTTTTCTTCAAATTTTCAAATTCATGTGTTGAAGGTTAAGGCGTTATGTATAAAAAAGCCAAGACGCCAGCGCTGCCTGTGGTTAGCACGCAATAAAAAAGTGCATATGCTCATATTAATTTTAACTGTACTTTAAACCGAGACATTTAGCAAACAATTGATCAATTTTTTGAGCTACCCCGCCACTTCACGGCATATGCACTTTTTCTATGCGCTGTCTTCTTGGCTTTTTTATTTGTTATTGGTTTGTGCTTGACCACCACTTTTTGCCGTGTGCACTTGGTTATGCATGCCATTCTATCTATCTTTATTGTGATTGATCTAGGCCGTTGTACACACATACAGCAGTCACACCCTGCCCATAGGCTCTGCTTAATTGCTGTACATGTGTTTGGGCCTGTTTTACCCTCATCGATGGTTGCTGGTCTGGCACTCTGGGGGTCAGATCTGATAATGTCTGGATGTCATGTCCATACCTGGTCTGCCTTGGTCTGCCTTTATCTGCGCTTGCCCTTTTGGCGCCGTGGGAGTAGCTCAGAAATGCTTCAGGTACGTGTGCATTTAATGTGGTCCTGCTTTTAAAGCATTCAGGAAGCCGTAATGGCACAGCGTATATAAAAACTTAGAGTAAGACTGCCCCATCTGAGAATGCCGTGATGTGGCGGGGTAGCTCAAAAAATGTATCAATTGTTTGCTAAATGTCTCAGTTTAAAGTACAGTTAGAAATTAATATGTGCATAGGCACTTTTTGTATTGCGTTCTAACCGTAGGCAGTGCTGGCTTCTTGGCTTTTTTGTAAGGCATTATGCACTTACATTTCCATTGATTTTACTGTGAATTCAAATTATTGTTTCAATAAAGCTTTTTGTGATGGAATGAGAATAATTCATTTAAATTCTCACCAATGGAGCTGGAGCTACATACAGACCAGACATTAGAAATGGAGAAGCCGTGGAACACTGGCTCTGTCGGTAGGATGCATCCTGAGAGCTCCATACAATCCCGGAGAGGCTTGTCCAGCCGGTCTAACAAACTGGACGGTTCTGTGTACTTAAGAGACACTTGGACAGCCTGGGATGAAATCCGGAGCATCCAGAGAGATATAAAATAATGATCGGTCAGCCGAGGGTTCTGTGGAGACAAAGGTGTTTGTATAATGCACAATGTAGAGCAACAGTCATCCTAGTGCAGAGGATTGCCGGAGTGCGTCCTTGACAGAGGCAGCATTCCTAGAGAATGAACTCGTTGCCCAGGCACCTCCCATAGGGGGAGGATACCTTTTATGTACAAATAGAAACATTAAGTCCAACATTCTCATAGTAAACAATTACGGCTTTAATAATAAATGCACATTATGGGCACAGCAGTGCAACAAAAACTCATCAAAAGTATTTGCAAACCGGGGGAAACAAGAGTGTTATTATTATTATTATTGTTTATTATTATAATATAAGGCACACACAGGTACAGAAGGAAAGAGGACCCTGCCTGAATAGGCTCACAGTCAACAAGGCATGGGTAAGGATACACTAGGAGAGGGAATATTTGTACAAATGTAAGAATAACTTTAATGTGTCGAAAATTCAATACAAAAATGTAAGCAGCAAAAGTTTTATTAAGAAAGGGTGATTACACAACCATGGCCCAAATACAATATAATAAAAAAAAAACAAGGGACCATGGCTGAGTAACCTGAATATCTAGATATATACAGATAGTTGCATATGACGATACATCAGGTTGAGATAAAGTGCTTAATAAAAAAAAAATCAAAGCTTATAAAGTGTCTTTGCACTCATAAATTCTATCCCCACTGACGGTGCATTGTGATATGAAGGACTAAAATGAAGAACCACAGCATTTTACAAGCCTTGCTGCAACCTATATTGGCTCCCCATAGTTATCACTACATTGAAACACCACCGACCAGACAAGCAATCAAATAAAAGTTCATGAACAGTGTTCTAACGGAAAGGCTGCTTAGCGGCAAGAAGAAACAGTATAAAATACAATTTACATACTACCATCTGCCTCTGGGACAGATGGGACAACAAATACCTCCAACGTACGTTTCACACACTATCATCTATTGCAGGCTTCATCAGGGAGGAGCTAAAGGCCCCGTTACACATAGCGGTATCACTAACGAGATTTCACAGGTTTTGTGATGTAGCCACGACCTCGCCAGTGATATTGTTGTGTGTGACACTTAGCAGCGATCGTTAATGAATGGCCTGGACCATTTATTGATCGGCGATCTCCCGCTGGGCATGCTGGATTGCTACGACTAGTGATCCCCATTCTGCGGCCGAGAACCTGACACGTCCCAACGACCGTCGGGTGTCAGCATCGCTGGGTCATCGCTGGTAAGTCTGCCTGTATGGCATCTCACAAAGCGACCACGTAGCGACGCACCAGCAATATCTGCCAGGTCGGATCATTGTCAGCATCGCTGGTGCATCGCTATGTGTAACGGGGCCTTTAGCGTCTTTTAAGGCCCCATGTGCTCGGTCTTGTGACCCAGCCTTAACATGTATCTGCGCATGCGCAGTGCGCGTTTTGAAGCTAACAGAGCGGCGCGGGTGTACATACCGTCACCCGGCGCGGGAAATGACGCGTTTCGCGTCACCCAGCCCCACTACAGGCCGGCCGACAGAGCACAGAGCAGGGAGGCGCGCATTTTAATCTTATTTGAAGATCACGCCTATTGAGGCGTGATATCATGAAGAGGGACAGCCTGCCAGGGTGACTATGAATACCATAGTCACTCATTATCATCCCTAATGAGGTACTGTAATAACATTTATCTTCAATTTCACTTGCTGCATTTAGGAGCTAAAAGGAGTGTAGGGTAAGTGTGAATATGCTCTAGGGACAGCTTTTAATAGCTTTTGAGGTGTTTTGGGGGTGACAGGATCCCTTTAAGGCTGTGGTTGGTCACACATGCTAGCCGTTTTTGCTCTTGATCGGTTGTTGGGAAATTTTTCCCCATGTCTGAAAAATGGTCCGTTAACGGATGGGGCACTTTATGGGTCATTCCGTTTTTGAAGACCTCTTTCCAGGGTCCAAAAAACATTGCAAGCAACATTTTTGGGTGCTGGAAAAAAACGGACCGTTTTTTGGTAACAGGGGGCCCTATGGGAAACAGATCCGTTAACGGATGGCACATATAGGCACCAACCGTTAACGGATCTGTTTTTACTAGCATTTTTTTTGCCAAAATTAGCGAAGTCCAAAAAATGCAGTGGAGCAGAGGAGGCTCAAAAAGCACCCAAAAAAAATAGATTTGATAAACAGAAAACTATGAAAAACGGATTGGCATTTGTGACCACAGCCCAAGCCGAGTCTGCTGCCACTTCAACTTGGAACTGCTGCAGTGCTTCCAGCTTGGGACTGATCAGGAGGGTAATTCAGACCAGGCTGAAGACCTGGAGGAGGGTGGAGGTTATAGTAAAGGGCCACCTGTGGACCCTCCTAAATAGGTGCATGAGGAATATTCTATCACAATTTATATGGTAAGTGAGGGTCCTCACAAATGTAAAAGGAAAAACAAAAGCAAAAAGGTAAAGGAGAATGTTTCAATCTACCGTATATACTCGTGTATAAGCCGAGTTTTTCAGCCCAAAAATTGGGCTGAAAAGTCCCCCCCTCGGCTTATACACGGGTCATACGGTATGCTGTGGGGGGGGCTGTGACCGGGGGCTGGAGGAGGCAGGAGGGGGCCGCGGTGACCGCAGGTGGTCACGTGGGGCCGCCTCATTAGTGCAATGAATATGCACGGCATCCCCCCGTCCATCAGCGGCGGGGGGATGCCGTGCATATTGCACTACACAGCCCCCCCTCCTTAATATGGGTCCCCCAGTAGTAATAAACAGCCCCCACCTCCTTATTATGTCCCCCCCAGGCTGCGGCAGCTGTCAAAATAACAAACACTTTATACATCACCTTCCGGCGCAGCTCCTCCGCTCCTCCGGTCCTCCGGTCCTCCGCTCCTCCGCTCCCCGGCTTCTTCTTCCTTGTTGTGCCAGTGTCATGTGACCGGGCGCAGGAGATGACGTCATTTCCTGCGCGCGGTCACAGAAGCCGGCACAACAAGGAAGAAGAAGCCGGCGAGCGGAGGAGCGGAGGACCGGAGGAGCGGAGGAGCTGCGCCGGAAGGTTTGTTATTTTGACAGCTGCCGCAGCCTGGGGGGGACATGATAAGGAGGGGGGGGGCTGTATACTACCACTGGGGCTGCTGGATACTACCACTGGGGCTGTATATACCTCTGAGGCTGCTGTATACTACCACTGGGGCTGTATATACCTGTGGGGCTGCTGTATACTACACTGGGGCTGTATATACCTGTGGGGCTGCTGTATACTACACTGGGGCTGTATATACCTCTGGGGCTGCTGTATACTACCACTGGGGCTGTATATACCTGTGGGGCTGCTGTATACTACACTGGGGCTGTATATACCTCTGGGGCTGCTGTATACTACCACTGGGGCTGTATATACCTCTGGGGCTGCTGTATACTACCACTGGGGCTGTATATACCTGTGGGGCTGCTGTATACTACACTGGGGCTGTATATACCTGTGGGGCTGCTGTATACTACCACTGGGGCTGTATATACCTGTGGGGCTGCTGTATACTACCACTGGGGCTGTATATACCTCTGGGGATGCTGTATACTACCACTGGGGCTGTATATACCTGTGGGGCTGCTGTATACTACACTGGGGCTGTATATACCTCTGGGGCTGCTGTATACTACACTGGGGCTGTATATACCTCTGGGGCTGCTGTATACTACCACTGGGGCTGTATATACCTGTGGGGCTGCTGTATACTACCACTGGGGCTGTATATACCTCTGGGGCTGCTGTATACTACCACTGGGGCTGTATATAACTCTGGGCTGCTGTATACTACCACTGGGGCTGTATATACCTCTTGGGATGCTGTATACTACCACTGGGGCTGTATATACCTCTGGGGCTGCTGTATACTACCACTGGGGCTGTATATACCTCTGGGGCTGCTGTATACTACCACTGGGGCTGTATATACCTCTGGGGCTGCTGTATACTACCACTGGGGCTGTATATACCTCTGGAGCTGCTGTATACTACCACTGGGGCTGTATATACCTCTGGGGATGCTGTATACTACCACTGGGGCTGTATATACCTCTGGGGCTGCTGTATACTACCACTGGGGCTGTATATACCTGTGGGGCTGCTGTATACTACCACTGGGGCTGTATATACCTCTGGGGCTGCTGTATACTACCACTGGGGCTGTATATACCTCTGGGGATGCTGTATACTACCACTGGGGCTGTATATACCTCTGGGGCTGCTGTATACTACCACTGGGGCTGTATATACCTGTGGGGCTGCTGTATACTACCACTGGGGCTGTATATACCTGTGGGGCTGCTGTATACTACCACTGGGGCTGTATATACCTCTGGGGATGCTGTATACTACCACTGGGGCTGTATATACCTCTGGGGCTGCTGTATACTAACTACTGGAGCTGCTGCTGTATATACCACTGGGGCTGCTGCTGTATACTACCACTGGGGAGGCTGCTGTATACTACCATTGGGGGGCCTGTATACCACACTGCTGGGGGTTGTATACCTGTGCTGGAGTCCACCCTCGGCTTATACACGAGTCAATAGGTTTTCCCAGGTTTTGGGGGCAAAAGTAGGGGGGTCGGCTTATACACGGATCGGCTTATACACGAGTATATACGGTATTCTTTATTGTATCTTAATATCAAGAAAAAGCTTTCAAAGGGAACCTGTCACCCCCCAGGGCATTTTATACTGTGCCCAGCAGGTTACAGCTATAGAAAGCCTTAATCATCCATAATTAAGGTTTCCTATAGCTGAAATGTATAGGATTGTTGTCCCTAAAGCCTAGCCGAGTGGCTGCAATGTGCTGCACTGTATTTTAATATATAAAAAATAAACTGGACGTTTAAAAAAATGCTACTGCCGATAGTCGCTGAATTAATCATACTACTTTCTGCATTATTTTCAATCTGCCTGAAGCCTAAGGCAAATGCATGCGCAACGCGAGAATCCAGCAAAAAGGAGGACAACAGAGAAGGGGTGAGCTGAATTATTATATTATATTTTTTTTCAAGCCGTGCAGTTTTGGCACCTCCTTTGCAGCCGCTAAACATGCTGGGCTTCTTAAGGCCCCGTCACACCAGTCCATATCGTCGCCGATTACATAGGCGACGTAGGGGCGTGGCCTATCGGCGGCGACATCGCCCCTACGTCGCCTAATATAAAGGGCAATGTCGGCGGCTGTGACAGCTCGCCTGGTTTCACATCAGTGTGAATGTGAAACCAGGCGGCCGATCTGGGGCAATGTGTACACATCGCCCCATGCAACCGGCTGCCGGCGAGCTGACAGGCGATGGGAGCCATAGGCTCCCATTGTGCTGCATCGCCGCTGGGGTTTTGAGACACCCCGGCAGCGATGCCGCCTGTCAGCTCGCCTCGGCATTGCCAGAGGTGTCTCCTTGTGTACGGGGGGCAGCGATGCTGGCGGGGCACAATAAGCGTACGCGCCCCCGCCCGTCGCCGCCGACATCTCTGTAGGTGTCGGATGGTGTGATGGGGCCTTTAATCAATCACAATAATGCCGCAGACATCTTGGTTGTGACATTACTGTGATTGGCTGGCCGCAGAAGATCATAGGGTCTATTTAAGTAATACCGCTGCCATTTTGCCCGCATTGCATCCTGAGCCCGTGTTCTACAATCATAGGGAGAGATCTGTATAAATTAAAAAAAATAGAAGAATATTAGAGAGATAGAGAGATAGATAGATTTTTCACATTGTAATCCTGGTCCCTATATTGTACCATTGTCTCCATCCTGACCCCTCTTCTTTTAGTTATGTGCTCCATCCTGACCCTCTCCTTGTAGGTACGTGGTCCATCCTGACCCTCTCCTTGTAGTAATGTCTCCATCCTGACCCTCTCTTTTAGCTATCTCCTCCATACTGACCCTCTCCTTGTAGCTATCTGCTCCATCCTGACCCTCTCCTTGTAGCTATGTGCTCCATCCTGACCCTCTCCTTGTAGCTATGTGCTCCATCCTGACCCTCTTCTTGTAGCTGTGTGCTCCATCCTGACCCTCTCCTTGTAGCTATGTGCTCCATCCTGACCCTCTCCTTGTAGCTATGTGCTCCATTCTGACCCTCTCCTTGTAGCTATATGCTCCATGCTGACCCTCTCCTTGTACGTACGTGCTCCATCCTGACCCTCTCCTTGTAGCTATGTGCTCCATCCTGACCTTCTCCTTGTAGCTATGTGCTCCGTCCTGACCCTCTCCTTGTAGCTATGTGCTCCATCCTGACCTTCTCCTTGTAGCTATGTGCCCCGTCCTGACCCTCTCCTTGTAGCTATGTGCTCCATCCTGACCCTCTCCATGTAGCTATGTGCTCCATCCTGACCCTCTCCTTGTAGCTATGTGCTCCATCCTGACCCTTTCCTTGTAGGTGCTTGGTCCATCCTGACCCTCTCCTTGTAGCTATGTGCTCCATCCTGACCTTCTCTTGGCAGTAATGTCTCCATTCTGCCCCCTTTATTGTAGTAATATCCCCATCTTTGTCCTTTTGTAGTAATGTCCTATCCTTGTCCTACATTAAGTAATGGCCCATCATGCCCCCTCCTTGTAGTAATGCCCCATCATGTCTCCTCCTTTTAGTAATACCCCATTATGCCCCCTCCTTGCAAAAATGCACCTTCATGCGCTCTTTGTAGTAATGCCCCATCATGCCCCCTCCTTGCAACAATGCCCCATAATGCCGCCTCTTTTAGTAATGTCACATCATGCCCCCTTTTGTAGTAATGCCCCATCATGCCCCCGCTTTGTAGTAATGCCCCATCATGCCCCCATCCTTGTAATGCCCTCATTCTTGTAATGCCCTCATCCTTGTAATATACCCATCCTTGCAATGCCCCCCTCCTTGTAATGCCCATCCTTGTAATGCCCTCATCCTTGTAATGACCCCATCCTTGTAATGCCCTCATCCTTGTAGTGCCTCCCTTTATGTAGTGTCCACTCCTTTAGATGCCCCCATCCTTGTAATGCCTCCCTTTATGTAGTGTCCACTCCTTTAGATGCCCCCATCCTTGTAGTGCCTCCCTTTATGTAGTGTCCACTCCTTTAGATGGCCCCATCCTTGTAATGCCTCCCTTTATGTAGTGTCCACTCCTTTAGATGCCCCCATCCTTGTAATGCCTCCCTTTATGTAGTGTCCACTCCTTTAGATGCCCCCATCCTTGTAATGCCTCCCTTTATGTAGTGTCCACTCCTTTAGATGCCCCCATCCTTGTAGTGCCTCCCTTTATGTAGTGTCCACTCCTTTTGATGACCCCATCCGTGTAATGCCTCCCTTTATGTAGTGTCCACTCCTTTAGATGCCCCCATCCTTGTAATGCCTCCCTTTATGTAGTGTCCACTCCTTTAGATGCCCCCATCCTTGTAGTGCCTCCCTTTATGTAGTGTCCACTCCTTTAGATGACCCCATCCTTGTAATGCCTCCCTTTATGTAGTGTCCACTCCTTTAGATGGCCCCATCCTTGTAATGCATCCCTTTATGTAGTGTCCACTCCTTTAGATGCCCCCATCCTTGTAATGCCTCCCTTTATGTAGTGTCCACTCCTTTAGATGCCCCCATCCTTGCAATGCCTCCCTTTATGTGGTGTCCACTCCTTTAGATGCCCCCATCCTTGTAATGCCTCCCTTTATGTAGTGTCCACTCCTTTAGATGACCCCATCCTTGTAATGCCTCCCTTTATGTAGTGTCCACTCCTTTAGATGCCCCCATCCTTGTAATGCCTCCCTTTATGTAGTGTCCACTCCTTTAGATGCCCCCATCCTTGTAGTGCCTCCCTTTATGTAATGTCCTCTCCTTTAGATGCCTCCATCCTTGTAGTGCCTCCCTTTATGTAGTGTCCACTCCTTTAGATGACCCCATCCTTGTAGTGCCTCCCTTTATGTAGTGTCCACTCCTTTAGATGCCCCCATCCTTGTAATGCCTCCCTTTATGTAGTGTCCACTCCTTTAGATGCCCCCATCCTTGTAGTGCCTCCCTTTATGTAGTGTCCACTCCTTTAGATGACCCCATCCTTGTAATTTTATAGCGCTTGTTATAGTTTAAAAAAAAAACAAAAAACCTCATACTCACCTTTCAAGTTCTGTCTCCAGCGCTGGCTCTCGCTCCTCCTAGCTGCTTCTCCTCTTCTCGCGCTGAGCACAGTCATGTGACGCTTGCACGTCACCTGACTGTGGTCACATGATGCTGGGCGGGCGGGGCTAGGAGACTGTCGGAGCGAGGAGAAATGTCTCCTCCGCTCCGACACATCTTTGAACTGCTGGCACGATTGCGCCAGCAGTTCAAAGCGGCAGTGCAGCGGCGAGGCCGCGTGCCACCAGAGAGGGCGCTGCGTGCCCTCTGTGGCACGCGTGCCATAGGTTCGCCATCACTGCTCTAGTGTATACCATAGTGTAGATTAGGAAGGGAGAGATGTAAGAGCAGGGACAGTTGAAAGGAGCTGTTCTGCAGCTGCATAATTCCACCAAAACAATAGCTCTTTTGAGAGCTGAAGACATAGTAGAGAGTTAGACTACAGGGAGGAAGAGTTACTCCAGTAGGGTCAGTGTAAAAGAGCCGCTTAGTAGCTCCACAATACCCCCTACAAATAGACCTTTTCAAAGTTGAATACGCTCAAGAAAATAATTGTCCCCGCTGTTTTTGGGTTGACAGGCAGGCAGCCTTCTGCTGTGCACATTACAAAAAGGCAGAGCCCAACGCAAAGCAGAAGTATTTCTAATATTTCCTACTGCCTACTACAAACCTTGCACCAGGCTATTTAACCCTATGGTGCTTCTGCTGTCCACATTACAAAAAGGCAGTTTGCTCGATGCAAAGCAGCAGTAGCACAAATGTTTCTTACCGCCTGTCGCAAACTTCGCACCGGGCCATGTTACCCGCTGTTTTTGTGGTAACGGGCTGGATTCTGCTGTTCACAATACTCCACTTAAAAAGGTGATTATTGCCCTCAACAAACCAGTAGTCCAAACATTCCCTACTACTTGCTACCAAGCACGCACCAGGCCATGTTACCTTGTGTTTTTGTGGTAACAGGCTGGCTTCTGCTGTCAACAATACTCCACCTAACATTCACATTGTTGTGAATGTTCAACTGCAGGTTGTGTGTAGGTTGCATCAGGGCCAGCTTCCTGGACAACATATTGGGAACCAGGTAACACAGGGGAAGTGCCAGTGGCTTCGCAGTCATACACAGTTTTGTTTGTACACATTCCAGCTGGTGCTGCGCATGTCAGCAATGTTTTTTGTTGAATGAAACTTTTTATTGTGGGTGAATTGATGCCACTTTGGTGCAATGTGGCCATGCTTTTTTATATGGAGAGACATTTCTTGTGGTGTATGTGTTGTGTGTTTTGTGATTTTACCTAAGCTTTCAGAGCACCATGCCTACACATGTTACTCATCCTCGTATTCCTGATTAATGTTGAAGCTCTGCTTTGATGATACCACTATTGTGACAACATTGACTTGAATGTGGTTCAGTATTTCAATGACTATTTGCTGATATAGGGGGCAAACATATGCCCGTTAGCAAACCAAACACAAACTTTACAAGGTTTGGTTATCTGTAGTTCACATCATTTTTAAAAGTTAACTCTTTTGTGGACATTATGTTCTGTTGATGATATTGGAAGGGATTCAATTACAAACTAAGAATAAATATAGTCCTTCCTGAAATTATTCAAAGTAAGTCTGCCTGAATTTTCCGTGGAGAGTCATGTATGCTTATCAGTTATGATTGATTGCCGCACTGTAACAGAAAACATGCTCTGATATGACGCTAGCAGCAGGGCAGGCCAGCATTTCCAAGGCATAAAAGGAGAGGTTAGGCCAAGTGTTCAGCTTCAAGACACAGTAATTATAGGGAAGTGAATCATCATGAAAAAAGCAGGTATGGTCACTTAAGGTATCCCTTTAGCATCTTGTTTAACTTTTATCTCCTTGGCATTGTTACAGGCACAGATAGCCCTTACTGATACGTTGGTTAATTGAAAATGGTCCTGTTTATGCACATTTCCCCCCACCTCTATTGTAGTAAGCGCCCTGTCCTCTCCAACAGCTACAGGACCCTTTCCCTGCAACCACAACAGATGCAAAACCTGTCTATTTATAATGACAACGGACAAGATAAAGATTCCCAGGACAAATCAGGACTACAAGATCCCAGCAGGTAACTTCAGTTGCACCACAAGCAATGTGATGTATTAATTATATGTACTAAATGTCCAACAGGTGGCATGTACATAGGGGAGACCGGGCAAAAATTCAGGACAAGAATGTATTCTCATCGCCACTCAATAAAAGAAAAGTGTATGGATCTACCTGTAGCCAAGCATTTTTGCAGCTCTAACCACAGTGTAACAGACATGAATCTGCTCATTTTAAAAAGTAACTTTAAATCTCAGAAAGACATAAGAATTTGGGAATACAAATTGATAATGACCTTTGACACATTCAAAACAGAATTGAATGTCTCACATGGATTCATGCATTTTTACATCAATTGAAAGGGCATTTGTGGATATCAGATCTTTGAACAGATCCCAGTTAGAGGACAATGAACTTTTGACACTTCTTACGTAAACTGTCTCGCACAAATTAAAGTGGTTTTGCAGTACTTCAAGACCAGCAAAAGTGGTAGAGGAATGTCGCAAATGGGCTATAATAAAGCACGCCTTATGATTTATGTACAGCAAGCCAGGGTATGCTTTTTATCATTTCTGAACAAGTAGGTTAAATTTGTGAGACATACATTCACGTGTAGCAGCTTACTGATTTTTAAAGCCGCTATCAGCTTACTGCCTTTATCGCATGCACGAGCAGGCCCATAGGTGAGGGCCCTCCCAACTGTATAGAGTAGGGCCCCCACAAGTGTATACAGGAGGGCCCTCCAAAATGCCATCCTGATGAATAAAGGAGATCCCTTTCCAAAGTATAGAGGAGGGCACTCATAAATGTTTAAAGGAGGGCCTGCCAAAATGTATAGGGATCCCTCTCAAATAAACAGACAAAACCCTTCCCAAAGTATAGAGGAGGGCCCTTACAAATGTATGGAGGAGGGCGCTCCCAAACATATGTTACAGGGGTACCTCTGGGCCCTCACCAAGCTCAGGTTTGTAGGCCCTCTGAACAAATGATTTGAGTCTTGCAGAATGACATGGAGGAAGAGGAAAAGGAAGAGAAGAGTTGGCAGAAACTGGCATACGAGTAGATGGAAACATTGATAAAGTTGGGCCAATTATCCTTGGCGGGGTTGGATATGTGATGTCCCAGGCTGTTACTCTGTCCCACCCTTCACCTGGTTCCCCTAGTGTGTCATCAGAGGAATTTATCATCATTGACTGTCCACAACAACATCTCCACGTGTATGTTGCTACGTTGACTATCTGGATTACATCGTTGCTGACAGCAGGGTTGCTATTTTTTAACACATGCATCTGTAAAGTAGGGGCAGAAAACCAGGTACAATACTTGTACCACTGGCTAGCAAACCAGTATCCTTGGGGAAGCCAAAGCCAAGAGATCACGGAAAGGATATGTACCCACAAGCCTAAATGGAAACATCTGCATGGCCAGCAATTTAGTAATGTGAACATTTAATGTTTTTTCCTGTGGGGAAGTGTTTGTGTATTTCATGGACTTTGCCCTTTCTTGGATCACCTCATACTTAACGGACCGGACCTTCAGAGTCACCCACTCCCGCACATCCTCCTCGCCCTACCTTCTATCTGTCGGGGTCCCCCAGGGCTCTGTTCTTGGACCGTTACTGTTCTCAATCTACACTCTCGGCCTAGGGCAACTCATTGAGTCCCATGACTTCCAGTACCACCTCTACGCCGACGACACCCAAATTGACCTGTCTGGTCCTGACATCACCTCCCTTCTATCCAAAATTCCACACTGCCTGTCCGCCATCTCATCCTTCTTCTCTGCTCGCTTCCTTAAGCTGAACATGGACAAAACCGAGTTCATAGTCTTCCCCCCAAGACGCTCCCCCTCACTACCTGACCTATCCATTATCGGCAACGACTGCTCTCTCTCTCCAGTCCCCCAAGCCAAGTGCCTCAGGGTTATCCTTGACTCTTCCCTCTCCTTCAAGCCCCACATTCAGGCCCTCGCTACCTCCTGCCGACTCCAGCTCAAAAACATCTATAGGATCTGCACTTTTTTTGACCACAACACTGCTAAAACCCTTATTCACGTTCTCATCATCTCCCGCCTCGACTACTGCAACCTCCTGCTCACCGGCCTCTCCAATACCTCCCTTGCACCTCTCCAATCTATCCTGAACTCCGCTGCCCGCCTAATCCATCTGTCCCCCTGCTACTCCCCTGTCTCCCCCCTCTGCCAAGCCCTTCACTGGCTCCCTACTTCCCAGAGATCCCGGTTTAAAACATTAACCATGACATACAAAGCCATTCACAACCTGTCCCCTCCATACATCTCTGACATGGTCTCCCGTTACCTACCCTCACGCAACATGCGATCCTCTCAAGAGCTCCTCCTCTACTCCCCCTCATCTCCTCTTCGCACAACAGCATACAGGATTTCTCCCGTGCTTCACCTATACTCTGGAACTCACTGCCCCAACACATCAGACATTCTCCTACCCTGGGAACCTTCAAAAGAAGCCTGAAGACCCACCTTTTCCGCCAAGCCTACCACCTGCAATAAGACCCGGTCCACCACACCGCCTCACGACTGGAACTTCCCCCTCCCACTGTATCCCCACCCGCCCCTCGTAGACTGTGAGCCTTTATGGACAGGATTTCTCCCCTCTTGTATATGTACGACCAAATTGTCCACATTTATTGTTACTTGTATTGTTACTATGTTACTTGTCCTAGTCTGCCCCTTTTAGCATGTAAAGCGCCATGGAATATAATGGCGCTATATAAATAAATAATAATAATAAAAAATAATATTTATGCTTCTTTTCCAAGATCTGGAACAACAGTATGCTTCACTGGAACAAAAAAAGGGGACATGGTTCATGTTGTTTGTTGTGTCTGTGCAACTGCAACTCGTGGGCAGGAGGTGGGAGCGCTGGCTTCATTGACAGCAGATTGTGAAGGGCCCTTCCCAAATGTATAAAGGAGGGCCCTCCTAAATGTATAGAGGACCTTCTCGATGAATAGAGGAGGGCCCTTTACAAAGTATAGAGGATGGCCCTCACATATGTATAAAGTAGTGCCCTCCCTAATGTACAGTTGAGATGACCTTCATTGTCAGCAATCATGGCTTTGCTTATTCTGTGTTATTCTTACAGCAGTGGTTTCAGCATCAAATGAATAGAGCTGGGCTTTCCCAAATGTATAAAGGAGGGCTCTCCAAAATATACAAAGAGCCCTCCCAAATGAATAGAGTAGGGGTCTCCCAAACATATGTTGCAGTGCCACCTCTGGGCCCTCACCAAACTCAGGCTTGCAGGAGGAGGAGAGACAGAAACTGCCATACTTGATGGAAGTTGTGCCAACTACTCTTGACGTGTGTAGGATGTGTGTTGTCCCAGGCTGTCACTCTGTTCCACCCTCCACCAGCTTCCCCCAGTGTTTCACGCATGCTTATCTAAGTTGTGGACAGCACACAAGCTTAAATATTGGCAGCTATGAACAGACTATCGTGGGGCAGCCACAGGCAAGAGATCACATAAACATTCTGTTCCCACAAGCCTAAATGTCAATTTCTCCACAGATAGAAATTTGGCAATGTGTGATTTTAGTATTTGCGCCTGTGGTATGTGGCTAGTTATTTACACTTCCTTTCCAAGCTCTCTGGTACGGACAACTTTACGTTTCGCTTGGACAACTAAGAGGATGAGGTTGATGTTTGCTTTCTCTGTGTAACCGCACCTTGTGGGAAGGAGGTATGAGCATCTGCTTCATAGACAGCAGATTGTCCAGGACAAAGCCCAGGGAATATTGAAGTTTTCCCGCACACACAGATTTGGTACCCTAGTGTGCCACCCACCTACTGGGGTGCTTGGCTGCCATGTGGTTACTTATACTCATGTTGCTCAGGTTGCCTTTTCCATGACCTCTGCTCAGCTTGGCATGGCAGATGTGTGGCACTCCAGAGTCCAAGTGCCACAGTGTCATTATAGCCCCCGGGTGGTAGTGTCACATTTGAGAGCAACAGAGGATATCCACACCAGACAGAAACTGCACACAACATCTTTCTGCCTCCAGGCCTGAAGGGTGAGATCTAAACCCGGGTAAATTCTGGTCTTTGGCAGAGTTAGTCAGTTCAGCTCCTTCAGCTCCTGGGAGGACTGTGAAGAGGACCTGTGGGTAAGCGAGATGATAAGCTCATCCCATGTACAGCAGAGTTCAATTCCTAGGAGGACAGAGGAAGACATCCTGTGGACCGGAGCGGTGCTAAGCTTGTCCCAGCATAGCACAGTCTAGCATGAGGGGCTCAAGTCAGGGGGAAATGGAGGAAAGCCTGGGGATTGGAGCGGTGTCGTGCTCACCCCAGAAGCGCCACAAAAACAGACACCGGAGTATAAGGCATAACGACTCGTCAGCCAATACCAAAAGGTAGTGGATTCCAAGTTCCCTAGCCACACTGTGCCTGGAGGCAAAGCAGGATAAAGAGCCAAGGAACAGTCACCTGAGACGAGGGTCTATAGAAGTAATCAAGTGGCATGCCATACCGGCAACAAGCAGGAGAGAGAGAGGGCAAGCAGCTCAGCTTATGCAGCAGCAGGGACCTACCAACAAGGCGCAGCAAGGATGACTCAGAACCTGTTGGGTGAGGAGAACCCCGAGTTGCTCTCAGGTGTAAGGACTCAGTAAATCATCACCTATTGATATTCCAGTTGCACTAGTAAAAAGACTGAGGAACCAACAAACCATGAGTATGTCTGTTGCTTTGCGCCCGCTATCCTGCACCCTACACCCTTACCTCATCCACTGCTCTGGGAATCTGCTCTACCCATCCCGGCTGCTCATCCATCGTCTTCAGAGTTTCTGCAGCAGCGGTGGCCACTAATAGCCACAAACCACGGGTGAAGTCATGACAAACCTTCCCTTACATCACCCACTTCTCTATCAAGCCAAGAATTCCATTAGCAACTGACCCCAGGGTTACGGAAGCTGTTTCTCGACCCTATTGACCCTCCAGCACTGTTGGACAGCATGGTTGGGCAGCATGGTGGCTCAAGTGGTTAGCACTGTAGCCTTTGCAGCACTGGGGTCTTGAGGTACTGGGTTCAATTCCCACCAAGGACACTAAGGACAACATCTGCAAGAAGTTTGGATGTTCTCCCCGTGTTTGTGTGGGTTTCCTCTGGGCACTCCGGTTTCCTCCCACATTGTAAAGACATACTGATAGGATATTTAGATTGTGAGCTCCCAAGAGAGACAGCATTACTCATGTATGTAAAGTGCTATGGAATCAATAGCGCTATATAAATGAATAAATATTATTATTATTATGATTCCTAGTAATCCATGGCCCTGAGTGTGTCAGATGCTACAGATTACAATGTTTTTCTATGAAGGACTTTTGGTAAAACAAATTCTATACAGCGGCTGAACACCCCCATGTCCTGATCAGGGACACAGTGGGAGTGCTCTTGGGAACAGTTGATTCAGTTCTCAGTCTGGTCAATCCACTACTACTGATGAGCATGTAACAAAATCGTAGCGAGTAGTTTTTCATACTCGCATATTCGTCCGAATAGTGAGTCCAATGTTAGTCAATTAGTAATGCGCTCTGCCCACGGACTTCCGGCTATAAAACAAGTCTTTCCAGGACAGGGAAGGAAAGTGGGCTTTTCAACGATTTCAATGTAAAAAAAACTTTGCTGTGCCCCCCAGGGAGAGCCTAACATTCAATCTAATCTCTCTGAGGTGCAAGCTTACTTTGTGCACTGAAGGGAGCTTTCAATTTGTGTCAGATCGATAATGATCGACACATCACTCACGAGCACCAGTGATGCTTGCCAAGTAATGAGTATCCCAAATACCGTACTATCCGTGCAAGTAGCGCATCACTAACCACTACCCCTTGGCACCTGTGTTGGTGTTGCATATCAATCTTCCTGTGTGTTGCTGGGGTGGCTATGTGTGCCAACGATCCTGGTCAGATCAGTGGACTCATCATTAACCAACTCATCTTCCATGTCATCCTCCTTCACAATTGAGATTTGATGGCAACTATGTCTTATCATCATCGTCCTCAACATCTGGAGACAGTAAATCAGGTTCCTCAAAGTGGCTTTCTTCTGGCCATTGGTCTTCAAACACTTCAATGCTGCACAGTCAGAGGAAATAGTCAACCAAAGGTTACGTACAAAACACATCCTAGAAGTGGGCAAGCTTGGGGTCATATGTCTCCTGTTAATGATGATGGGGAGAGAAAGGAGAACCAGGTTCAGGATCGGATGTTCTATCCTTCTGTATATCGACAATAGACTGTGTAGTCGTGGAAGACTTGGTCCTGCTTGAGAAATGTGTAGAGTAGAGCCTTGGGTACCATCCAAGACAGAATCTGCTCTCACTCATCTGACTTTCAGTCAAGACCAGGACATTTTAATAGAAACATAGTGGATGCAACAAGTTTCTTCTGACTTGTTACTGACTCAGTGCTTTTTCCCACACTGTTGGATGTGATTTCCCGCACTGTCTCCTGTCCTGAATATTTCCTATATGATTAATAACTCAAGTTGGAAAGATAATAATGATGTTTAATAACAGGAAAATAAGACAATTCAAATAACAATTATAATAAAGATAACAATAAAACCTATCTTCACTGTCCTATAATTAGAGAAAAATACAAATGCATCTATATATCAATAGTCATGGCAGAGAGAGAGAGATAGAAAGAGATAGTGAGAGAAAAGTTACATGGAAGATATGTATTAGAAATGGAGGTGACTGGTGATACTTAGGCCAGATGTTGATGGTCTTATCCCATGGTCCAAGGTAGAAAAGAGAAGAGAGAGAGTGTCTTGATTTCACCTCCATTTATAGTACAGATTTCACATCCACACCCACATACAATCCACGACTCCGCCCTTCTTCAGTATCTTCGGTGGCAATCTTATGTGACATTATTGGTTGCAGTGGTAATCACCTGCCTGCGGATGGCGTCCTTGCATTAGGAAAGAAATCCTTGTATAGGGTGGGTTTACCTCCATCTTGACTGGCTCCAAGATGTCTATCTGAAGCATAATTGGTTCGTTATTCAAAACACCACAAGCATTGTATAGCAATATACATCTCCATAGGCTGGAGACAGGGTGTCTTCCTGAGGAGCAATGGTCAATACTCCAAATCCACAAAGGCTGTAGATAAGATTAGTTGGCAAACATCGTCTATACTGAAGATCCACAGAGGATGTGTATTCCTGTATTGTCCAGGAGCCTGCAGGGCCAATGTTCTTTTTGTATGTAAAGGCAACCTTTACTATCTCACACACAAGAAAACAGACCTTCTGGCCTAACAGATCACAATCTTGTATATGATTGAAGAGTCCTGGAAATATTCAGCTCTCCTAAACTCCAATATGGATTTTAGCGATTCCAATAAACTTACATTGTCCATGTTGGCTTCCAACATACCCCCCTTTGTGTCTGAATGACACATGGCATTTTAAGGGGCCACAACTCCAGAATCCTCTTCGCCACTGTAGTTGACTCCTCTTCTTAGGGCAAAGAGCCGCCGACACATTCACTCACCATATATCAACATTCACTCCAAAAACAGTTAATTTTGTTATAGCTTGCTTTCTAATAGGACATTGAAGAAGGCATACATGGAAAATACACATCAAATTTACATAGGAGTATTACATCACACAAAAAATCATATGGAACAACAATCAAACAATTTCATCATTTGGCATAGGATATCCACTTCTACTATAGGTTTCGTTTTGGAATCAAGCAGTCTTTACTACTGTGCCCTCTTCTGTCACAATTCTCACATATTACAATTTCTTTCAATTCAATGGGAATTTGTACATTTGTCTCACATGATGCAATTTTGACATTGGCTTGTTCTTTAGCCATTAAATTCTGAATCTTTTTATGTAAATACCGGGTTACACAGCACATGTAAACTTGTAAAAGAGATAAAATTACAGAAACAATAAGTAAAATTACAATTGGGTGAATCAAATAATTCAGTATGCCATTCGCTGCATTTGAATGACCAAATATTACCTCCCACCAATAACCCTTAGCATTATTTTCTAGTAGATGGGTAACCTCCTTTAGTTCATTTGGTCATGATGTAATACAATCGTGGCATTCTATTTCTCCTGATTAAGCTTCTTCAATAAATATTCATCCTTATTAAATTTTACCAGCCATTCTCCAAGTTCTTTCCCCATTCCTAGGTTTAATGCTTGGAGATTAACTGGAGTGTGATATTTCAGATCAATTGACATATTAGCAATAGTGGGAATTACATAAGTCCAGTTAGATGTCTTGATTTCTGTAACCCCACCAAGAGTACACCATGCTCCCCTAGCTACAGATGTCATTAAAGAACAATGTTGTGTTGTTATAGATACATTGGTGGTATTTAGGAGAAAGAAACAAACCCTTTTATGCCCTAAATAGAAGATGGGTGCTTTGTCTTTTGAGATTGATTCCCCATCTAGAATACAAGTGGATGAATTATTCCAGCATTTGTCTTCAACCAACCTAAACTGTCCTGGTGTACATAGAATATTATGATTTCTTTGTATGCAAAGGGAAATGTCAACCTGTGTCCACCTTCCATTTCTCCTAATTACTTGAGGATGTTCTAACCTTGGGTGTAGTAATGTAGAATCTCCAGTCAAAATACCAATTGAACTAATTTTATGCATGAGCTCTAATGGTGAATTGGTGTATGGAATAAATGAAGAAGCATAGCATTTCTCAAAGTCATAGTTGTTGCACCCAACCCACACATTCACCCACCATTTTGAATGTGTACTGCTCATGAGTTCAGGTAACACGGTAGTGGCTTGAGACAACCATTCAAATGGCCACTGTCCATCATAAATAGACTGTACTGCTATCTTAATGTTAGTTGATAATTCCATTTGTCCTTGTGTACAGACTAGAGCCCAAGACATATTCCTACCTCTTGTCACTGCATCTTCCATTAATTCTTTGAAGTGTTGAATAAAATCTTTTGCTACCCCGATATAAGTGTTTACATGATCTTGCTGTAAATTGTTAATTATATCATTGATTTTCCCTTGTACTTCAAAACCTTTCTTACTATTGGTAGCTATGTCTACAAGTTTTGTTCTTAAACTACTGATATCAGCTTCATTAATGATACCCATACCTGTTCCTAATCCTCCCAACAGTGTGCTGAAAGTGTCCCTCCGCCCTCTGTCATTCCCTGAATTAAGTGGTTTATGATGGTGTTTTATTCGATTTTCTGCATTTTTGTTAGTAAACCATCGATATAGGGCATGTACATGATTTAGTGTATATCCTGCACAAATTGGGTAATAGGTTTTTATCAACCATAGAGAGATATTAACTCGCCAAGTAACAAAGGCATATTGAACGTCACTAGCAATGGTATGAGTAGAATCTAGGTTGACTTGTAAAGGGTGCCCTTCTTCTAAGTACATTGTTTGCTGATTGCTGTCAGATTCATTGATCACGCATGGTTTTATGTAATCTGGAGCAACATCAATTATGTGCATCTCACCTATTTCTATTTCTGGTGTTCCACATGCCCAATAACCAACCATTTCTCTATAGGATTTGTAGGGTTTAGATAGTGACCCAATTATAAAGCCTTGCCCTTGCTGAACTGACATCCTCTGTGGCATCTCCAATGCATGCCTCACGATATGTGAGGGTGATCCTTTCTGGCCTGAACATTGGGTGTATATTATTATGCCAATATATACCACATACAAACAAGTATTCTCCTTCTTTTAAGTTGTCACTAAAAGATCCATAATCTATCCCCTTATGCTCATTTTTGTTGGGTACCTTAGACTCTTCCCCCAACCAGTAGCCAGTTTCATTTACATATACTGTTGCCATCATAAATGGCTGTAGTGACTTTGGATCTATATTTTGTACACCTTCCATATATGTTAACCTCTGAGTATTGGAACTATGATTGACTCTCCCAAATGAAAATACAACACTATACTGATTACTGGGACCCTGATAATATCTCCCAGTTACCTTTTTACCCTCTGGTATCAGTCTTACTGTTCTACTTTTAACATCACTATCTTTATGGTTGCCATTTGCATCAATGATTATATCTGTGTGTGCAAATAATACCTTCCCATATTCCTCATTTGGTAATATACCCTGATCGATATCTCCAGAGTGTTCAATGTGAGTTGATTCTATAGCATTTGTGATTCCAATTGTCAACAAAATTGCTGCAATTCCAATATCCAGAATCCAGAAATTTCCGTTTCTCAATTCACGCTTCATTTAGGATCCTGGAAAACAAGAACAAGAGCGGCATCAAATTCTTATCAGTTATATCCGTTTACATTGATCTGCATGAACCCACTTTTCTATATCCCTCCTTTTCATGCATTTGACACTTTTCTTGTCTACTCGCTTAACCTTTACCACTTGTTCACTCAACGTCATGGTTACCACATAAGGTCCTGTCCAGTTTGCATCCCATGAAGATTTGGGTACAAAATTCTTTACCATCACCTTGTCACCTAGTTGTAATTTTATTGGTGGCTTGCCTGGTTCTTCCTTTGCTTTTGGAGCCATATTGGCAGCTGCAAAATGTAAATATTTTTGCACTTGGTCCTGTAACTGTGTCAGGAACTTTTCCTTCTCTGCACTTTCTCTCATGGGGGTACTAAGTTTGGGATCTGCAGGATGGCAAAGGTTCATTACTCTACCGGTCATTAATTGATATGGGGTGATTGCAGTGCTCTTTGCATCAGTTCCCCGTATTGCCATTAAAATTGCAGGCAGGTGACACAGCCAAATACTTCCGGATTGCAAAACCATTTTCTTTAATCTGACTTTTAAAGTACGATTCATTCTTTCTGCGATCCCAGATGATTGTGGATGGTACGAAAGATGAAACTTCTGTTCTACATTCAACATTTCACACATACTAGTCATGATTTTGCCGGTGAAATGCGTACCTCTGTCTGATTCAATGACCTTTGGAAATCCCCACCTTGAGAAAACGTCCTTCCATAATGCAGTTGCTGCTGCAGTAGCAGTGTCTTTCCTTATGGGCAAGGCTTCCACCCATTTGGAAAAAACATCAACTATCACCAGCAGATACCGATAACCTCCTGGTGCACTTGGCAAGGGACCCACAAAGTCAATTTGTAACCTTTCCCATGGCCCTTCAGCCAAAGGTACCCTGGAAAGCACAGGTTTTTGTCCTTTTGGCCTAGGGTTCATTTGGGCACAGATTAAACATTCTTGGATAGTTTCTGCAATGGTACTTTTCATGTTCTCCCACCAGTACTTGGTTTGAATAAACTTTAAAGTACTGTCAACTCCCATGTGCCCTGACAATCTATGATTTTCTTTAGCAATATCCTTTTGGTACTGAGATGGCACCACAAATTTAGGGCCTTCTGAAGTCTCTCTTAGTAATAGCTCATCTTGCAGTATATATTTTTGGGGTTTATCTGTTGATCTTTCCCTAATCTTGCATTTGATTTGATTCAAGCCTGAGTCTTTATCCTGCTCTGCTGCCAAACAAGGTGTAGGTGCTTTAAGAATAGGCAAACACTCTAACTCAACCTCATCTTTGTCCTTGTCCTCAAAATCTTGTTCTTCCCAGGCCTGCTTTCCTTCTACATCATATGAAATCCACTTTTCTCCTATCACTGCTGCCTCTCTGGCTAATTCATCTACCTTGTTGTTGCCAATTGTAATTTCATCACTGCCTTTTTGATGTGCCTTCACCTTTATGATCGCCACTCTTCGTGGTTCTGCACTTGCCTTGTCCCAAATGTTCCTTAAAACTGAACTATGTACTAGTGTCTTGCCTGATGCATCACTGAATCCTCTTGTGTGCCATAAGGGCATGTACTCAGTCAGTGATCTTGTGACATATGCACTGTCAGAGAAGATTGTGATAGGTTCTGCATTGAAATGCACAATTGCTTCCCTCACAGCTTCTAGTTCAGCTCTTTGCGCTGAGAATTTCCTTGGGCATTTAATAAGAATTTGTTCATTTGTTCGAGGACACCACAGGGCATAACCAGTGTGAAATTGTCCCTCTTCCCAATACCTTGATCCATCCACCCAAATTTTTAGATCTTCCTGTCCTGACACTAATCTAAATACTTCCTGTGTCTTGGTCATGTGTAACTCCCCACAGTCATGTTTTTCCCCCTTGTATTGCATCAATTGTGGCAGGATGTAGTTAGTATCGTGAGTTACTGTGATGTTCCTAGGTGTCAAATCTACCAGCCATCTTGCTACCCTTTGAGAAGATACCCCACTAAGTGTTCGCTCTAAGAGCATTCTGATAGGAGTGTGGGGTGTTTGCAGTATGATTTTAGAAAATCCTACTATGTACTCTGTGGATAGTATTGCCCAATGTACTGCCAACAGATTCCTAACACAATCATCAAATCCTATTTCCACAGGACTTAACAATCTTGATAGGTATCCGACAGGAACCCATTTTCCTTGCCTCTCCTGTAGCAATACAGCCGTAATTGCTATCATGGAGGCGTGCACCTGTAATGCAAAAGGCAGATCTGGGTTTGGATTGCTGAGGGCAGGTGCTTGAGTGAGGCTGGTTTTCAGTCTGACAAAGGACCCTTCATGCTCTTCCATCCAATCCAGTGGATCAGCTTCTCTTTTATCACCTTTGAGGAGTTCATAGAGGGGTTTTGCTTTCTCAGCAAATCCCTCAATGAAATCTCTGCAAAACCCAACTAATCCCAAGAACTGTCTTAGTGCTGTTTTTGTGTTCGGCCTTGGCAACTTCCTTATAGTCTCACACTTGTTGGGGTCAGGGATTCTTCCTCCCTTTGAGATTATAACCCCCAAAAATGACACAGACTCTTTCATCAACTGGGCTTTGCTAGGATTAAGTTTAAGGCCTGACTTCTCAAGAATGGTTAGCAGTTCACTTAACAATACATAGTGTTGTTCCTTTGTGTCAGTTTGGAGCAAAATATCATCTACATATTGTACAATACAATCAGGTTCTGAGAAAGTTGACAAAATTTCAACCATACACTTATGGAAGTAAGTAGAACTACACTTGAATCCTTGTGGCAACCTACAAAAGGTTAATTGTTTTCCTTGAAATGTAAATGCAAATTTGTATTGACAGTCAGGGTGCAAAGGAATGGAAAAATATCCATTTGAGATGTCTATTGATGAATACACTGTGGAGGAAGGTTTGAGTGCTGTTATCATGTCAGGCATTTTGGCAACTACATTAGTGACTGGAGGGGTACACTTATTTAAAGCTCTGTAATCCAATGTCAGACGCCAACCATTTGGTTTCTTAACTGGCCATAGGGGCGCATTATTGGTGGATTGGCATTCCCTGATAACATTTTGAATTAGCAAATCATCCAGTATTCTCTTAATGTAGGGGACTGACTCTGGCGGTATTTTATATTGTCTCTGGGGAGGGGGATCAGGACCCTCTACCATTACCACCATATTGGATACCTTGCCACATTGGGTTTTTGAATTTGCCCATACATTGGTATGCTGCCACAAGATGTCTGCCAATATTTCATCATCTGTTCTCAAAAGCATGGTTGGATCTAAAGATTCAGTACCTTTGATTGAATCGATACCATAATTGTCAGTAACCATTTTTAAACAACCTTTATACCATGATCCTCTCCACAACATCCAGTTGCACAAATCAAGAATAAGTCCGTGTTCCTTCATAACATCTGACCCAATAATGGTACCCTCATGTGTTGGCGAAAGATATAAGCTATGCTCAACACGTAGGTCTCCCAGGTTAATTGTTACTGGTAATGATTGTTCTGAAGATACTAACTGTCCTCCAAACCCTCTCAGAAAAATATGCTTACCACCAGGGTCTTTAATCAAATCCAAATTAGTCAAACTGACAGCAGCACCTGTATCCAGTAAAATGTTTGTACGATGGCCCCCTACCGTACCCTGAATACGAGGTCTCCCACCCTTGTCCCTGCTCAGCTGACTCACTAGGGACAACACCGGGGCCTGACATCCCTATTGTTTTACATAAGGATTTGTTGGAGGTGGGGTCTTTAACTCCTCTGGCTTCCCTGCCATTGCCTTCCCAATCTTCCTCAGCTCTTCCAGAAGTGGGCCATATAATGTAACTTCAGGAAGACTATGCTCTCCATTACTTGCATTATTTGATTCTTGTTTTTGATCGTGCTTCCTATTAATAAAAGGTCTATTATTGATCACTCTTTTACTACTTCTGCATTCTTTCATAGTGTGACCTGTGTATCCACATTTGTAACATTTCCCAATAAACCTTACTTTGCCTTCATTTTTGACTACTTCTGAGATCCTCTTTTGGGGCTTGTTGTCATGACTCGTGTCCTGAATCCAATCCTTTAATATATTTACAAAGGCTTGATAGGAATTTGCATTCCTCAAGGCAACTTTTGTTGGATAATCAACAAAAGTGCATTTGTTAGCCATTGAATATAGAAAACTATTATCATCAGGCAACATGTCAGGGCAGTTATAGGTAGAACGATATAATGTCAAATATTCACTGCAAAAAATAATTGGATCATCTCCTCTATTTAGTTTTAAATTTTCTAAGGCATTACTACCTCTCGTATCCCGTCCTCCCATAACTCTCTTTAATTCCTCCATTCTGTCACTAGCATTTCCCCAATTACATTCAAGATCTGCAGACAATCCTTTGTGAGATCCTACAGGGGGCTGCAACTTTTCACAGAGTTGGGATGGGAGCCATACCCGAAGTAATGCACACGCAGCCCTATTACCTAGATTGTATTGTGTCACTACAGCTTCTAACTTATTAGAAAGACTAATGGCTGATGCGCTTGTGTCAAATTTCCCGAATATCTGGCATAGGTTTGTCTTTTCTTGTATGGTGAGTGTTGTGCATTGTACTTGATTGCTGCTATTCATAAGCAAACAGTCTCTCATTTGTCTCAATCTATCTGACTCAGGAGTAAAGAGAGAGGAACTGTGATTTGGGCTATCTTCAGGGTTATCAGCACTGCACACAGGCTGCTCCTCCCCCCTTTTCCAGTCTCTTTTCTCCTGGTCATTAGACTTGCACATCTGATTACAACAATGGTTATTTACTTTAGTACTCTCCTGTGATTTCAAAGACATACTACCATGTTCTTTTAGCTCCAATTTTACATTAGCATCATGCAATTGGTTCCTAAGTATTGTCATAACATCAGTATACTTTGCTTCTTTTTCTTCTAGCAAAGCAATTTGTTGTTCTCTAAGTTTACATCTCTCCTTATACTCCTCCAACTTATCTTCTAACTCACAATTTTGGTACATCATATTGTCTACTTCATCCCTTAGATTTTCACATTCACAACTATGATCTTCAGCACTAGCAATAGCTACACTGACTTCCTGTTCAATTTATCCACTTCACCTCTTAATTGAGCTTTCTCTGAATACCAATGCAATTCCTTTTGTTCTGCAATTCCCTTCATTTTTAACAACATACATTAAAACATTTGCTAATTTCTCTTTCTTTGCTTTCTTTTTGGACAATTTACTTTTGTTATCACTCTGCCCTTCACATTGTTTCATTAAATCATTAAACTGATGTGTCAACGCATCATCAGCACAAGTACTAAACTGAGCAGAGGCATACTTTTCAATAAACTTATTGACTATCTCCATGTTAATTAAGTCCAACTACTCTCTCAAAAGAAAACAAAAAATAAACAAATCAACTTAACAAACAGAAATGACAAATACGTAACAACAATACACAAACCAGTGAATATTACTTCACTAAACCAGGGACTCAGATTGAATACAATCTTCCCTCAGGCAATTACTGCCACAGTCTTGCGACTTAACTTATACCTGATTGACAGTGTCTCATGCACTTGATCAACTACAGATCCAAGATCCAGGCCACGAGTGATCTCCTATTGAAGCATAAGGCTACTTCCCCTTAACATGAGATTTAGATTTCAACCTATAACTCACTTTCTTCTCAGAGATGTCTGGTTTTACCCTTTAGATCTTATGAGAACTTCAATCAACAGGGAGCTACCCTAACTTTACCGGCAACAATTCATCAAAAAAAAAAAAAAAAAAAAAATAACAAAAACAAAGAACACTCCACTAACAAAAAGACAAACAGGCCTGAACTGAACAGATAGACATTAATAAACATAAAATACAATGCATGTATCAAATCTAATTAAAGGAATGTATGCTCACCAATTAAGCGCGTCCGCTCACTGATGTAGAATATCCCAGAACTTCCGGTCAATATCTCAGGCGTTCCACAGTTGTCCACCGATAAGATATTCTCCTTAGATCTGTTTTCTTGAAGAAGAGGCTTTCTTGTCTTGCAACCAAATTTTCTCAGGCACTTGGATGAAGCAGTTGGGAACTTCTAGGTTCTGCGTAGAATGTTGTTTCCACGATCCGCTGGGGTGCCAAATGTTGGATGTGATTTCCCGCACTGTCTCCTGTCCTGAATATTTCCTATATGATTAATAACTCAAGTTGGAAAGATAATAATGATGTTTAATAACAGGAAAATAAGACAATTCAAATAACAATTATAATAAAGATAACAATAAAACCTATCTTCACTGTCCTATAATTAGAGAAAAATACAAATGAATCTATATATCAATAGTCATGGCAGAGAGAGAGAGATAGAAAGAGATAGTGAGAGAAAAGTTACATGGAAGATATGTATTAGAAATGGAGGTGACTGGTGATACTTAGGCCAGATGTTGATGGTCTTATCCCATGGTCCAAGGTAGAAAAGAAGAGAGAGAGAGTGTCTTGATTTCACCTCCATTTATAGTACAGATTTCACATCCACACCCACATACAATCCACGACTCCGCCCTTCTTCAGTATCTTCGGTGGCAATCTTATGTGACATTATTGGTTGCAGTGGTAATCACCTGCCTGCGGATGGCGTCCTTGCATTAGGAAAGAAATCCTTGTATAGGGTGGGTTTACCTCCATCTTGACTGGCTCCAAGATGTCTATCTGAAGCATAATTGGTTCGTTATTCAAAACACCACAAGCATTGTATAGCAATATACATCTCCATAGGCTGGAGACAGGGTGTCTTCCTGAGGAGCAATGGTCAATACTCCAAATCCACAAAGGCTGTAGATAAGATTAGTTGGCAAACATCGTCTATACTGAAGATCCACAGAGGATGTGTATTCCTGTATTGTCCAGGAGCCTGCAGGGCCAATGTTCTTTTTGTATGTAAAGGCAACCTTTACTATCTCACACACAAGAAAACAGACCTTCTGGCCTAACAGATCACAATCTTGTATATGATTGAAGAGTCCTGGAAATATTCAGTTCTCCTAAACTCCAATATGGATTTTAGCGATTCCAATAAACTTACATTGTCCATGTTGGCTTCCAACACACACCAATGACTAAAACACGCCAATACCCATGTCCATGTCCCTTAACAATAGTCTTTTTTATCATTTTGGGTTTTCGTTACATATTTGTACATATTGATGCTCAAAGCCGAACTAACTGAATCCCCAAAAGTGTCAGGGGAAAAAAGGAACACTGCCAACTTGCATTGGTGTCACCCCCAAAAATGTAGAGGAAGGCCCTCCCAAAAGTGTAGAGAAGGGCCCTCCCTAATGTGTAGGGGGCCCTCACAAATGAATAGAGGAGAGCCCTTCCCAAAGTATAGAGGAGGTCCCTCATAAATGTATAAAGGAGGGTCCTCCCTAATGTACAGATGAGATGACCTTCAGTGCCAGCAGCCATGGCTTTGCTTATGCTGTGTTATTCTTAAGGCAGTAGCTTCACCCCCAAAAGTGTAGTAGAGGGCCCTCCCAAAGGTATAGAGGGCCTTCACAAATGAATAGAGGAGGTCCCTTACCAAACTATACAGGAGGACCCTGGCCCTCACAAATGACTAAGTAAGAGTGGTCCGTCCAAAACATACATTATTGGGCCCTCACCAAACTCTGTTTTTCTGCCTACTACAGGCCCTCTGAACATTTGAATTTTTGGCTGCAAAATACCATGGAGGTGGAGGTGGAGGAAGGTGAAGCCAAACGCTACAATGGGCACATTGTAAACTGCTATGGAAAATGTATTCCACTATCACAGTGTCAGTGAGGGAGGGACCGCCCAAATGTCTAAATAAGAGAGGTCCCTCAAAAACGTATGTTACAGGGCCATCTCTGGGCCCTCAGCAAACTCAGGTTCCTGCCTACTGCAGACCCTCTGTATATTTGAATTTAGGGATGCAAATGTCATGGAGGTGGAGGAGGAGGAATAGGAGCATGAAACCCAATGCTAAAATGGGCACATTGTAAACTGCCATCATACATGTATTCCACTATCACAGTGTCAATGAGGGAGGGGCAGCCCAAATGTCTAAGTAAGAGTGGTCCTCCAAAACATATGTTACAGGATTACCTGAGGCCTCTGAGGTCAAACATCAACATACCTACTGGTACGTTCTACTGGCCTTGTAAAGTTTAGGGGAATAGCTACCTAAATATGATGTATGGCTTTTGGCTTATGAAGGGACGATAATGATGGAATCAGTGTCGCCTACTGATTTCCCAGAGGGGTGCCACAGCGTGCTGGACCGCGCCCTGTCAGCGATGATTGGTGGTGGCTACTGTGTTTCCATTGGCTGTCCCTTCACAGGGCACCATATTTGAACAGCTGTCCATTCACACTACACAATGGCAATGGCGTCATGTATTAGCCAGCCTTCCTGCGCAGGCTGGCCAATCATAACACTATTGCGTTGTCTAATCAGCGTGTTTGGGGCGCAGAAAACACCAGTCTGTCACGCCTATGTGTTTGCGGAGCTAACCATGTACGCCCACATTCCTTTGGGGATTTGCGGCGTGTGAAGCGGCGACTGGAGTCTACCGGATGTTTACCACAGTTTGTGTGGCAACTTCCGGGGAGACACGTCGCCTTAGGTTGAGGGTGAAATTGCGGCGTGTAAATGCGCCTTCGGCGTTCTGAGGCAACCATGAAAAATGTGCACGTTAGGTTGCCTCCGATCGCTGCCAAAAGTTGCGGCGTGTAAAGGTACCCTAACAGTGGCTTAATCATGCGACCCCCAGACCTCTTTGTAGGGTCCAGCAGAAAATTACTTGTGTTTCCCATTGATTACATTGTACTCGCTATTCGGAACGAATACGCAATTATTAGAAAGTACTCATAACGAGTATAGCGATTACGTATATTACAGTACTTGCTCATCACTAGTGGTAGGGAATCGAATACTTTTCTATAAGTTAGACAATATGATTTTCTGCAGTTTATTTTTGATATTCTATCTCTCACTGTTAAAAATAATTTACCCTTAAAATTGTAGAATGTTCTTGTTTTTGTCAGTGGGCAAACCTACAAAATCAGCAAGGGATCAAAAAATGATTTCACTGTATGTGAGTTAGAAATACATGCAGGCATATTGCCCAGGCTATTTCCCTTCAGTTTCATCACATCCTCGCCCATTTCAGTTTCCCCCCCCCCCTCTCCCCCCAGATCTCTTTGCTGAGTCCTGCCAGAGAAAACTGATCTCTTAGCCTTGTGGTCTTGTCACTATCATGCAATTTTCTGGATCCTCTCTTGTTTAGAATCACTATGCTGAATGATCGTTTTATAATTAGGATATAGTCTTTCAACCTGTGCCTCGGTCAACCCTCTAGGATTACTCTCTCTTAGGGTACCGTCACACCAGGTGACATTGCCGGCGATTTCGCAGGCGACGCAGGGGCATGGTCTATCGTCAGCATCATCGGCGGCGAATTGCCCTGTGTAAAGTGGCGTTTTTGTGCCGAAAAATCAGCCGAGAGTGGTCGCCTGGTTTCAGAGCGCTGCTGTGAAACCAGGCAACCACTCTCAGGCGATGTGTATGCATCACGATTGTCGATGTTACAGGCGATGGGAACCATAGGCTCCCATGTTACAGGATCCCTGCTGGGGTTTCTAGACACCACAACAGCGACGTCACCTGAAACATCGCCAAAGCGTCACTGGAGGTATCGCCGCGTGTAAACACGCAACGGCGACACTGGCGGGGTGCTAAAAATGTGCGTGCTCCCGTGCGTCGCCTGCGATATCTCCAGCGATGTCACCTGGTGTGACGGTACCCTTACTCCATTCTTAACATTTCGGTTTAAGTGAGTCACCCACTTCGTGCTGCCTTGATGACCTCTGAGACTTGTACGAACATACCAGTCCCTAGCAGGGCAATATGTGATGTTTTAAAAGAAGCACTGTCTCGTTCCCTGTGACCTAACCACACCCATGGTGGGCTAGTCCCAAGATTTTACTGTCTCTGACCCTGTAATCTGTTGCTGGGCAGAATTTCTTTCCACACTTCCTAATTATAAGATTGCTATACCTTATTATTATGTATTACACATGAAAATCTCATATAAAATGCTATCCATTATACCTATCACAGTACATTATAACGACATTAAATCACATCACAATTCATATTATACATAATATACAAAGACGTATGACATAATTAACATAACAATACGAATGTGCGATTGATGGGAGAAATGTGGCTGGTCAAACTCCTTACATGAGCTGTTTCTGTAGCTCCATCTCGAGTGGTTGGAGCTGAAATCAATTATTCCTATCTTAGCCATGAAAAGTTTTCATGGAAAAATTATGTTAATTTTTGTTGAATTGAAGTTTAACTTAATACGGTACATATAATGGTACATTTTTCCTAAAAGATTTAGTCCAAGGACCAACATTTTTCTCCTAACTTCCTGTCTAATTTATTCCTGTAATCTAAACTATTTTATAATACACTGGCTTTAAACTTTTCCTTCCTCTCCCTTACTACAGTATCTAACTTATTATTTTTTTTCTGAGCACCCCAGTGCATGCTGAGATGCTCACACAGAACGTCATAAGGGGGCAGAGTGTGCAGTCACTCTCACAGCCTCTGCTCCTCCCTGAAACAAATGATGGTATTAGTGATGCTTGTTTCATATGTGGGACTGTCAAAGTTGTGTCCTAGAGTGACTTCCTAGATTAGGGTCTCCAGTCCCCCCCTTCCCCTACTCCACAATGCACTATCTCAGCCCCCCCACATGTAGTGTCTTGCCCCAGGTTGTGTAATGAGTGCACTGTCCGGGACTCATGTCAGCTGATGAATAGTGATAAGCCGACATCAGAGGAGTGTCAATATAACAGTCATATGGGAGATCAATGATGCCCCATCAGCGATGTCAGTGGAAGCTTCCGATTTATCACTATGCACAAGCAGCACCGGCAGAGACTAGTTAGGTCAGACGGGGAGACGCTGATTTACTACACCGCCGGTATACTGACACATCTATGATGGATGTTGACTTATCATTATTCATAAGCTAAATTCAGCCATCGCATTGAGCACAGGGGGCGACACATTACATGGGGGGATGAGAAAGGAAGAAGGAGCTAGAGACCCTTGTGTAAATAACAGGGACAATCCCGCCCCTGATGCCATCATCACTAATGTGACACTTTGTTTCAGGGAGGGGCAGAGCTTCTCCCCCTGCTCTGATGAGGTTGTATGTGAGTTTCCCAGCATGCACTGGGGCACTCACACAATACATCATCACAGTAGGAAATAGATAAAAAAAAACACTCTATCTGTTAGATAGTATAGTCAGGGACTGGTAAGGAATATTTAAATCAAGTATATAAGAAAATGGATTAGATTATAGGAATAAAATAGATTGGAAATTAGTAGAAAAATATGCTTGGTCTCGGGCTAATCCATAACATTTAATGCATCACATAACTGAAAATGAGGTATACATAGAAACTCATTACCTATATCTGTCTATCGCAAACATCAGACAGTTAATTGTAGTTGTGTCCATGTGTGACGTACAGCCCAAACAATTGTCATTTATGGTCAAAGTTGGGATTTTTTCGGAATGATTTCTTGTACGGCTTTCTTAATATCTTTATTTCTAAAAGAATATATTATGGGATTGATTAATGGTGTAAATACAAGATATAACAAGGACATGATTTTATTAACTTCTGATGTTTTCCTGCTTGATGGAAGAATATACACACTGAACAGAGTTGAGTAGAATATGGAGACCACGGTGAGGTGGGAGCTACAGGTGGAGAAGGCTTTCTGTCTACTGAGATTAGATGAAATCCGTAAGATGGCACGGACAATGTTACCATAAGAAATTACTATTATTATGCTGGGAATACCGACGAAAGGAAAACTTAGTAGATAGAGTTGTAGTTTCATAGGAAATGTATCCGAGCAGGCAATGTTCTCCAACGGAACCAGATCACAAAACACATGGTCAATGATATTGGGCCCACAGAACTTCAATCTTGATGCTGATAAAGTATCGATAAAGGCAGTGAGGAAACTTAGATACCAAGAGCTAAAAGCCAACCTCACACACTGTACATTAGTCATTATAGAGGGGTAACGGAGGGGGTTACAGATGGCCACATATCGGTCATAGGACATCACCGAGAGGAGAAGATATTCAAATGATTCGGAAACACAGAAGATAAAAAACTGAGTCATGCAGCCGAGATAAGAAATGGTTCCTCCGTTATTTAGCAGAATGTAGAGCAAGTTAGGGACAACATTAGCTGGCATGATAATATCACTAATAGACAGATGTGAGATGAAGAAATACATTGGAGTGTGGAGGTTCTTGCTGGTGGATACCAGTAGAATGATTAGGAGATTCCCAAAAACCGTGAACAAAAATACTACAAACCCAGGAGGACAAACTTATTGACATCAGTCAGATTGGTAACCTAAGTAAGAAAATAATAAGACATGAACATAAAGCTTTGTCTAGTTCCGAGGTCAAAATCCTATATTCTCTAGTCATCTTGGCTACAGGTCCTATGTAATTCACTGAGTCACTCGAGGTTACCCTCTGACTCAGTGAATGACGTTACTGCTCCTCGTTGCACTTAGAGTGATTGTAGATTCTGCAGGGAGAGGACACTTTAGTTCCTTCTGTGCAGAATCTGAATGTAGCAGAGGCAAGTGAGCTTCATGGGACCATCATTGTGGATCATTATCGGTGTGTGGGGTAATAAAAAATTGGAAAATGGGGGTTGTCTGCCTGATTTTTTTCAAATAAATGATTTTTCTCTGAGCTATTTCCTCACAAGATTGATAATATGCAGGTCTCATAGTGACCTGACTTTATAAATCTGTGCTTAATGACAAGGTGTCAATCATCAGCTGTCATTAACCCCTTTTTGCACCCTAATGTCAAGGCATCGGAAAGGGCCAAGAATAACGCCAGAAATTGGCACTTCTTATGAATGTGCCAATTTCTGGGGCAGCTGTGGGCTGATATTCTTTATCCTGGGGGAGGGACAATAATTATGGGCCTCACCACTAGAGATAAGCGAGCATCTGAGTGTTCAAACTCAGTGTCTTTCACCGAATGTGGGGTTACTGACAAATTATTGAACAAATAGTTCACCAAACCTTCCAAACCTCATTGAAATTAAAGGCAATTAACATGAAACACATTTTTAATTTCCAGCCAAGGTAAATCTGGGCAGCTGAAGACTTGTATTCTCAGCGGGATGAATGCCCAATTCCTAGTGCTTTACTTGGTTCTTCCAGTTGCCTTGTAGCAGTGACAAACTGAATAATAAGGGAATAATGCCAGCTTTGTATTGCCAGCTAGCATTAAATTTTTAAAGTTGGGACAATGTTACACCCGACCATTAAGAATTTTATGTAAATAGTAAGGAAGACACAACACAGAGAGAAAATATTGTATTAGAAAGAAAAGCACAAATACGTATCTGGACTCCATCCTTATGAATTTCTCAAACTGATCATCAACCCTCTGCGACGACTTCTTGATTGCAGGCTGCAGTGAAGAACACAGCAAGACATGCTTGAATCTTATGGACAGATGCCCAGAAGAATTCAGGCAGTGGTTAAAGCCAAAGGAGATTTATAAAATGCTAACAAAATAATAAAAATTTATATTATATTTTTAGAAGCAAAACTGGTACTATATAATGACCAGACAATAATCTATGTATCTAATCATATTCTAAATAACTGCAAGTCACATTATGTATATGTGCCGCCCAGCTTAGGGGACCGGGATACCCGGCGCAGGGTCCCTTTCCTTGGGGGAGTCACTGGTGGCTGGACCCAGGCCGTGGCCCCAGGCTGGCACACTCCTAAAAGGGGGTATTTACAGGGGATTTAGAAGTTTATATAATTTATAAAGTTTGTAGATGTTATTGTCGTGACGCCACCCAGAATAATGTGGCTATATATGGCCACCGCTGCCTTGTACTGGCCAGGGGATGATGGTGAGAGGCAGCTGAGATGGTATAGCCCTTTTCCGGGTAGGGCTGTAGGGTCCCCTGGACAGGTGATGTTAAAGTTAATGATGGATGAAGATGGAAGTATGGTGAGGAGATGTTAAGGACACAGACACTTACTTGATTCACAGCAAATTCTCTCAGCGGTGATGGTCCCAATCCTGGATAGATGGTAGCTGTTAAATCAGAGGCTGAGGCACAGATGAGGTTTAACTGGTTTACTTTCAACCAAACTATAATACAACAAGTCCCGTCTCCGGAGTCTGCAATAGGGGTTCAGTTGCTCAGGCCCCACCGGGTCCTTTACCTCCTGCTTGCGCTGTCTATGTGGCCCTGCTGCCGTGTGTGAACTCGCTGCCGGCCCAAATCTGTCCTCTCTGGGTCCCACTCAACAGGCAACTTGAGTCCTTTGTCTCTCTCTGCTTACCCCCTCCGGGAGTACTGCTGAACTCTTAGTATGTTGCTGTGTCTGGCCCTGTGAAGCTTGTTGTTACCTCACGTTTTTCCGGTTGCTGTATTGTATATAATTAATGCAGCCACGGATCCGGTATCCGTATCTGCGCTTTTTATCTAGGGTAGATAATGATGCTACCCGATTCTGAAAGTGTTTCTCTTATCAGTTTTCTCCTCCTCAGACCGATGGCTTGGCCCTGGAAATTGTCAGTCAGTCCTCAGGAACTCAATGCAGCTCCTGTCACTCTGAGCTCCTGGCTCCAACTGTCTGAAAATTTACCTCAGACCAGTGTTTTATCTCTAGGGAAGTCTCTGGTGTCTCTGGAGCTCCCCCTACTGGCCAAAGGTGGTAGTGCAGTGGCATGGCTTTCTAAGTGAGTGCAACTATTATGATCTTATACTGTGGCTAATACCCGCAGGGGCGCCACATTCCCCCTTAGTTAAGAACAGTACTCCGGGACTGTGGGACAATAAACATAAGATATAACAGATAATATTTATAGAGTCTTAAAAAAAATATAAAAAGTTACAAAAACCACTCAAGTTTAAAAAATAGAGTCTTGTAAAAAGTCACTTCAAATAGCGTCCATTAATACAGCTCTGTCCTTGAGGGCTATTTATTTGTTAGGAAAGGCACTGCAATTAGCGTCCATTTTTCCAACAAAGTTTATGAATAAACTTAAGAATGTTCAAAAAGCAGTCTTTCCGGAGCTTTAATTTACCGCCTCCGGGCTGATAAATGAAGAAAAGAGTTCAAGAATATGCAAGTAGTTCATACAGAATAGTCTCTGCAGGTACTGAGCTTTTTTGACGTTACATCTAATAACTACTAATTAACAACTAAACAAGTTCCTTTCAGATATTTCTGGTTGAAATATCTATTTACATTTGGTAGTCTGCATATCTTGCTGGTAATTGACCCTGAGTACTACGCTGTGATCTGCGTAACGCTTGTGTACTGGGTGTACTCAATGTGATGGTGTGAGTGGACGTATACCTAGTAAGTACTTCTGGTTCTGCTAGGGATAATTACACATTTGTGGGGTTGGCAATTCCACTGTGTCCAGGACTATTATTACTAGGAATTTGTTCTTCCTGTCTTGGGACTTCTGGTATTACAGACTCTGGTGTTTGATAGAAGGCCATCATGGGAACTACTACTGCACCATTGTAGGTTGGCCAGGTTTTAGGAAAGTCTCCTAGATAGGTGTGATATACTCCATCTTCTTCTTTTTCTTCAACAGGTTGAGCAGGTACTGGTTGAATAACTTCTGGTTCATGTTGAATGACTTCTTTTTCTTTCAATGTCTCTGGACATAGTTTTAGATTGTCTCTTGACACTAGTACTGATGTTAATCCACCATCTTTGCTTATAAGACACATTTTAGGATTGTTCACTCTCATTGGTAAAACTGTATATGGGACGGATTCCCACTGATTGTCCAGTTTATTAGTGCGACGGTTTCTCTTGAGCACTTGATCACCAGGTTTTAATGGGGTTGCTAGAGCATTCCGGTTGAAGTATTGCTCTTGTCTTTCTCTAGTTTTCTGGAGATTCCTTTCTACGCATTCTTGCACTTGGCGATATTGTTGTTGGCGTAGGGAGTCCCAGTTGGAATCCTGCACTTCTGCGTCAGGTTTTACGATGCCCATTTCTAGATCTATTGGTAGCTTGCCAGGTCTTGCACGCATAAGGTAAGCTGGGGTACAGTTTGTGGAGCTTACCGGGACATTGTTATAGAGGTCTACCAAGTCAGGCAATTTCTCTGGCCATAGGTTTCTCTCTGTCTCTGGTAAAGTCTTTAAGAGATCGATTACAATATGGTTCATTTTTTCGCATAAGCCATTTGTTTGCGGATGATAGGCTGTTGTACGGATCTTCTTGCAGCCATACATATTGCAAAATTCTCTGAAGATCTCTGATTCAAATGCTGTGCCTTGGTCTGCGAGTACTTGTTCCGGATATCCATGGGTCTGCAAAAGTATGTCTGGAACGCCTTAGCTGCTGTCTTTGCAGTGAGATCTTTCACGGGCACTACTACCAAGAAACGTGAGTAATGGTCCACTATGGTTAAAGCATAGACATAGCCGGACCGGCTTGGTGTCAATTTCACGTGGTCTATTGCTACGAGCTCAAGTGGTTGCTTGGTAACTATAGGCTGGAGTGGTGCTCTTTGGTTTTTTAGATCTTTTCTTCTGAGGTTGCACGGACCACAGTTTCTGCACCATTCTTCAATTGATCTTCTCATTCCAACCCAGTAGAATCTTTCTCTTAGAAGTACTTCTAGCTTTTTCCACCCGAAGTGACCAGCACCATTGTGATAAGCTTCTAGGACCATTTTTACATCTTGTTTAGGCACAATGATCTGCCATACTAGCTCATGCGTTTTTGGATTGGTATATCTTCTGCACAGCTTTCCTTGGTACAGGAACATTTTGCCTCTCTCTTTCCAGAGTTGATGTGTCTCTTTCGGTGCATTTTCATTGGGATACGCACTTTGCTCAGTCAGCAGTTCTTTCACCAACTTCACAGCTGGATTGCTGTCTTGAGTGTCAGCCCATCTGTGGTGTGCTAATGGGTTGAGATTCACCTGTTGATGTTTCTGGTAGGCACTGGATTGATACTGTCCTACCTTGGGACGATGGAAGGCGGGTAGTTCAATTTCTTCAAGTTCTACCAGTTCTTCTTCCACGTCTCTCAAGTGCGGCATCCGGGATAAGGCGTCTGCATTTCCATTCTTTCGGCCTGCTCTATACTTGATCACGAAGTTGTAATTAGACAGCCGGGCTATCCATCGCTGTTCCAGCGCACCTAGCTTGGCTGTATCCAGGTGAGTCAATGGGTTGTTATCAGTATAGACGGTGAATTCTGCAGCTGCCAAGTAGTGTTTGAAACGCTCAGTCACAGCCCAGACTACTGCCAGTAGTTCTAACTTGAAGGAGCTGTAATTTTCAGGATTTCTTTCAGTAGGCCGGAGCTTTCTACTTGCAAAGGCGATGACTTTCTCCTTGCCTCCTTGCTTCTGAGATAGTACTGCTCCCAGTCCCACATTACTGGCATCTGTGTAAAGGATGAAAGGTTGATGGTAATCGGGGTATGCCAGAACTTCTTCTCCGGTCAATGCCTTCTTCAACTTTTCAAAGGAATCTTCCCTCTCATCACTCCACTGGAATGGAGGATTGCGGTTTGAAGACTTCTTCGACTGCCCTACCAGGATGTCTTGTAGAGGTGCTGCTAGCTTGGTGAACCCTTGGATAAATCTACGATAGTAGCCCACCAGTCCCAGGAATTGCCTCACCTGTTTCACGCTGGTAGGTCTTGGCCAATCCCTTATTGCGGTTACTTTCTCGGGATCCGGTGCTACTCCTTCTGAACTCACAACGTGTCCCAGGTATTGTACCTTTGGCTTTAGAAGGTGACATTTTGATGGCTTGATCTTCATACCATACCGGGATAAGGCCTCGAACACTTCTGCTAGGTCTTGTAGATGTTGTTCGTAAGTCTTTGAGTAGACTATTACATCATCTAGGTACAGAAGGACGGCTTCAAAGTTCTTGTGTCCGAGACAGCATTCCATCAATCGCTGAAAGGTACCGGGTGCGTTGCAGAGTCCGAACGGCATACAATTAAATTCACAGAGACCCATCGGGGTGGTAAACGCTGTCTTCTCTTTATCTTCCTCAGCCACAGGGACTTGCCAATACCCACTTGTTAAGTCTAAGGTGGAAAAATAGTTAGCAGATCTTAAAGCGGCTAATGATTCTTCAATTCTAGGTAAGGGGTAGGCGTCTTTATGGGTAATGTGATTAATCTGCCGGTAGTCTACGCACATTCTCATGGTTCCGTCTTTCTTTTTAACTATTACCAGAGGGGCTGCCCAGGGGCTACAACTGTCTCTTATTACCCCGGCCTGTTTCATCTCCCTCAACATGTCTTTAGCACATTGATAATGAGCGGGCGGTATGGGTCTATATCTCTCTTTTATTGGTGGGTGGTTACCGGTAGGAATTGTATGTTCTACCCCTTTAATCTGTCCGAAGTCTAATGGGTGTTTACTGAAGACCCGTTCATATTCTTCTACTAGTCGGTACACCCCTTGTTTTTGGTGGGTAGGTGTTGAATCTGTACCTATATGCAGCTGCTGACACCAATCTTCTAATTCTCCACTTGAACCATTGTCGTCCGCCTGATATGACGGATTCAAGGGCCCAATGGCTATGATGGCATTGTTGTCAACAGTGTATAGCTTGGCCATTGTAGCGTACCTTGGTAAAGTGACCTCTTCCTCTCCACAATTCAAAAGACGTATGGGCACTCTTCCCCTGTGTACCTCGACTATTCCTCTAGCCGTTAATATTGTGGGTCTACTATCAGTGTACACAGGCTCTACCAAGGCTTGGTAATCTCGTCCTTTAATACCAATGGCTGCTCTACACCATACCAGCATTTCAGTTTTTGGAGGTATTACTATAGGAGTTGGGTCACTTACCCTCACACTGCCGATTTCTCCACCTGCAACCTCTACTTGTTGCTTCAGCACCAATGCTTTTATCTCTCTCCGGAGAATTCTCTGCTGGCAGGATTGGGCAGTTTCCGCAAATTGCTGTAAAATAGTAATAACCTCGGAAAAACAATTTTCTAAAACATTCATACCTATCAATACAGAAGGTTCCCGTCGGTTAACATCAACAATTATGATACCCTGATTTTTTAATTCTGCTCTACCAATCTTAATGGTCATCTCTCTAAATCCTACTTGCGGTACCAATTTTCCATTACTAGCATATATACTTAGCTCAACATTAGATGGTCTTTTATCAATGTCTGAATCTGCCCAGTACCTCTTATAAAGGATATGTGGTATAGATGAAATCTGGGAACCAGTGTCCAACAAGGCATTGAGGGGAATACCGTCCAGCACGATAGGGATAATGGGACGTCCTCCGACGTACTTGTCGTGCCAGGATGTTGGGCCTTGAAAGTTCACTCCTGCGAAGCGGCCCGCATTCCCAGGGGATCCTTGTTTAAATCACAATTGCGGGCGATGTGGCCTGGCTTCCGGCAATGGCGGCAAATAGGCTGTCCATCCGGCTGGTAACGGTCGTTGGGTCGTCCTCTCCACGCTGGGTATCTCTGGGGTCTCATCCAGGGAATATCCTCTCTGCGGTTCGCCAACTCCATCTTGGGTGTAGTCTGTGATTCTCTCATTTCCTGCATGGTTTTAGCCATTGAGGTGACAATGTCTGTTAGAGAGTCAAGCTTTTGCTGGAAAGCATCATTAGCACTGGCCTCCAGGGGCTTAACTGATGTCACTGGCATTCTCTGTTGTTGAGGGGTTTCTGTAATGGATTGCTCAGGATCCTGATCCCAAAGTGCCTCTGCCTGCTGGAGACGAATAGCGCTCTCCTTTAACTGGGCAAATGTCACCTCAGGGTCCTTGAAAGTCAGCATACTCGCATGCCCTCGATGAGAAGGGGTTAATAGTCCCTCAATGAATTGATCTTTTAGCAATTTATCAGCGCCAGTGTTAAACATTGGTTCAGCCAGTGTAAGCGCTTTAAGGGCCTCCTGTAAATTAAGGGCAAAGTCTCTCACACTCTCATTGGCCTTTTGTTTGCAATTGAAGAATTTGGTCTTTGCTTTGCTACCAGCAGTAGTTTCAAATACTGCCTTTAATCCAGCTAGAATATGCTCAGCAGTGTCTTTTAGATCAGCGGACCATGCTGTGACTTCTCGCTTGGCATTACCACTTAACTGTGCCATCAGCAAACCGACACGCTGAGCTTCTGCCATTGGAAACATGTTTAAATAGGCCAGCAGTTTTTCTTTAAAATCATCAAAAGTATTAGGCTTACCTTCATACACTGGAAGCCATGGAGCACCTGGGGTATATGGCATCAACATCGGCATAATAGGCGCTGCACCTTGCGCCGCTGTGCTGCCGAGCGCTCTGTTCTGTGATTCAGCTGCATATGTGTCGCCGGGTGTTTCGGCGTCTCCGTGCTGCGACATGTTGCGCCCCCTTAGTTAATCCGGACCCTTCCGGTCCTCTGCCTCCGTCGGGATGGCGTATAATCGTTCCGCTGTGCAGCAGGATTGGTTTTCCCCTTTTGCAGACGTCAGAGCTCTCAGCTTGGTACCGCCCACAAAGACACGCCCCCTGCTGCTTCTGCTCGCCGTGAGCTCAGTAATGGCGGAATCTGAAATTTTTCAGTCAGATCAGAGCTCAGGGCTATGACACAGTTCAAATAGCAGTCTCGTGCTGTGGCAGTTATGAGGTAATTAGTGATGATGCAATTTTACCTCAGAGGCTGGCGGCCATTTTGTTTCAATGTTAGTCAATGGGGAAAAGTCTATTTCAATGGTTTCCAATGGGAAAATCACTTTTTGATAAAAAAGTCAATTTTTTCTCGGATTTTCTCACAATTTTCGGCATTAATCACGGCACACAGTACCCGATTTAACCAGGCACGGTAAATCCTGTTCGTGACGCCAAAGAGAGATGTGCCGCCCAGCTTAGGGGACCGGGATACCCGGCGCAGGGTCCCTTTCCTTGGGGGAGTCACTGGTGGCTGGACCCAGGCCGTGGCCCCAGGCTGGCACACTCCTAAAAGGGGGTATTTACAGGGGATTTAGAAGTTTATATAATTTATAAAGTTTGTAGATGTTATTGTCGTGACGCCACCCAGAATAATGTGGCTATATATGGCCACCGCTGCCTTGTACTGGCCAGGGGATGATGGTGAGAGGCAGCTGAGATGGTATAGCCCTTTTCCGGGTAGGGCTGTAGGGTCCCCTGGACAGGTGATGTTAAAGTTAATGATGGATGAAGATGGAAGTATGGTGAGGAGATGTTAAGGACACAGACACTTACTTGATTCACAGCAAATTCTCTCAGCGGTGATGGTCCCAATCCTGGATAGATGGTAGCTGTTAAATCAGAGGCTGAGGCACAGATGAGGTTTAACTGGTTTACTTTCAACCAAACTATAATACAACAAGTCCCGTCTCCGGAGTCTGCAATAGGGGTTCAGTTGCTCAGGCCCCACCGGGTCCTTTACCTCCTGCTTGCGCTGTCTATGTGGCCCTGCTGCCGTGTGTGAACTCGCTGCCGGCCCAAATCTGTCCTCTCTGGGTCCCACTCAACAGGCAACTTGAGTCCTTTGTCTCTCTCTGCTTACCCCCTCCGGGAGTACTGCTGAACTCTTAGTATGTTGCTGTGTCTGGCCCTGTGAAGCTTGTTGTTACCTCACGATTTTCCGGTTGCTGTATTGTATATAATTAATGCAGCCACGGATCCGGTATCCGTATCTGCGCTTTTTATCTAGGGTAGATAATGATGCTACCCGATTCTGAAAGTGTTTCTCTTATCAGTTTTCTCCTCCTCAGACCGATGGCTTGGCCCTGGAAATTGTCAGTCAGTCCTCAGGAACTCAATGCAGCTCCTGTCACTCTGAGCTCCTGGCTCCAACTGTCTGAAAATTTACCTCAGACCAGTGTTTTATCTCTAGGGAAGTCTCTGGTGTCTCTGGAGCTCCCCCTACTGGCCAAAGGTGGTAGTGCAGTGGCATGGCTTTCTAAGTGAGTGCAACTATTATGATCTTATACTGTGGCTAATACCCGCAGGGGCGCCACATATAAGATAGCCCATATGTATAAGATTGTCTATAATATGAAGGTAAGTCTCACACTCAAAGATGTAGAGGATGGAGAGATATGGAGCCTGAAAGTCAAAAGTTCAAAACATTGTTACCCTTTTGCTCGTCAGTGTACACTGAGTTGTGACTTTCAGTTTGTCCAGCAAACACTGGTCACAAACTGCTGGAGTCTGACCAACGTGAAACTGATAACGAATGAAGGCAGCATCTCTAAAGGTACCTTTATACGCCGCAACTTTTGGCAGCGATCGGATGCAACCTAACGTGCCCATGCACATTTTTCATGGTTGCCTCCGAACACCGAAGGCGCACTTATACGCCGCAATTTCGCCCTCAACCTAAGGCAATGTGTTGTCCCGGAAGTTCCCACACAAAGAGTGTAACCTTGGTCAGACAAGTTACACTCTAAAGGTACCTTTACACGCCGCTACAGCATGGGGGAAACAACTGGGTGTTTCACGTGCACGAGCACGCACAAATGGTTGAAAACGGTACCCGATACCGCCTTTACACGCCGCTACAAGGTGCTCTACAGAAGGTTACATCTATCTCTGGATGCACCGCCGGGTGCCTCAAGTTACCTTCTGTAGAGCACCTTACCTCATTTACACGCCCCTACAGAAGATAATATGGGAGGACCTGGGGCAGCAGAGACAACACATAGGCGTGCCAGAATTGTGGATTACGAGACGCTCGTACGATGATTGGACAATGCAATAGCATCATGATTGGCCAGCCAGCGCAGGAGGCTGGCTAATGCATGACGCTATAGCAATTGTGTAGTGTGACTGGTCAGCTCCTTAAATATGCTGCCCTGTGCAGCAACAACCAATCGTAACGCAGGAGCTTCCTCCAATGATCGCTGAAGGGGCGCGGTATCCCGGAGGCTGTGTCACACCCCAGGGAGTTAACTAGGTGACGAAAAAACCTTACCGTACCTTATTTAGACACCGCTACTATCGGGTTGAAATCAGCCTGTTTTAGAGCACTGCCTGAAACAGGTGCCGCAAGTGACGGGTGGCAACAACTGCCTTTACACGCCGCTACCTCGGGTTGATTTGACGGTGCAAGATACATTTGTCTCATGTACCCGGTTGTTTCCACCATGCTGTAGCGGCGTGTAAAGGTACCGCAAGAGTTTAACCTTTTAAATCAGGGAATTATATTTTTCCAGTTTACTTGGTATAGTTACATCCTTGAGTATATGCATGCTGATGTGCATATTTATCATATGATTTATGTACAGTGGAGCTTAATAAGATGGAATATGAAGAAAAATATTAAGTTGTGTCAAACTCTGTTCTCTACATTAGAAAACGATAAATAGAAATACAAATGTGGCAGATTTAACTAAACAAATAACACATTTTATAGATTATTTTTGGAACAAATTAAGAACGACATGTCCCTGCAAGCAAGGATCACATTCTAAACACTCTCATTGGGGCTCACAATCTAAATATCCTATCAGTATGTTTTTGAGTGTGGGAGGAAACCGGAGTGCCTGGAGAAAACCCACGGAAAAACAGGGAGAACATACAAACTCCTTGCAGATGTTGTCCTTGGTGGGAATTGAACTAGGACCTAAGAGCTGCAAGGCTGCAGTGCTAACCACTGAGCCACCTTGCCGCCCTACTGATAGACCTACTTAGGCTTGGCAAGAGCCTGATGGACCTATGTAGGCTTGGAGAATACCTTAGTGCACCTATCTAGGTTTGGAGAAGACCCTGGTGGACCTATCCTGACTTGGATTAGACCCTAGTGGACCTATCTAGGCTTGGCAAAGACCCTGGTGGATGTATCTTGGCTTGGAGAAGACCCTGGTAGGCCTATGTTGGCTTGGAGAAGACCATGGTGGACTTATATTGGCTTTAAAGAAGACTCTGCTTGACCTATCTAGGCTTGGAGAAGACCCTGGTGGATCTATCTTGACTTGGAGGAGAACCTGGTCTAACTATCTAGGCGGCACAAGATCAATGTTTCTACAGAGTGTTCATCCATCAACTCGTCATGGCTTGAGTTCGAGCTGAAGGCCATTAAATAATAATATTAATAATAATAATAATAATAATCTTATTTGCAAGAAATGAGGCACCAGCGGTATGGGCTGATAACGGGGCTGAATGAACCGTGAGTCAAGAAGCCAGTGTTGCTCAGTCTGAAAGTCTTAATAATTTTTACCGAAGTAGAGAAAGACGGCACTAACCGGTTTGCTTCAGGCGTGTACTTTAATGGTCCAAGTCTAGGACCCGTAGAAGCGCTTGTTCGTGAAACTGTGCCGTCGTCCACACTGCTGTCTCTGCCCTGCACAATGTAACCCCCGAAGAATCCATTAAAGTACACGCCTGAAGCAAACCGGTGAGTGCCGTCTTTCTCTACATTCGTAAAAAATAATAATAATTAATAATTTTGAGAGAATGTTATCAAAGTTAAGACAATAAAGTTAATGGAACATTACAAGAGCCTTTGACCATACAGGTTAGGTGTCAAATTCAACCTTTTTATTACAGGATATTTCCAGAGATGATTATCTGTGCTATAGTAAATGTGTTCCCATCTCTAGCTCCAAAAAATGTGTAAAAAATTATGGTAAACTATAAAACATGTCAGAAATCAATAAAGTAACAATTAATGTAATATAAATAACTGTATTTTTTTATACCTAAAACAGTAGTGTGGATTTCTGTTCATACTTACATCACGGATTTCCATGTTTCTACTTTCTTGGAACTTTCTTGGAATTACTCTTATTCCTCAAGTAAGAAGAGGTAAATGATCATCTGTAATATACAATCTTCATTATTTTACTCTATATCTATAAGACATTGAGACATAGACAAATACATTGACAGTTATAGAAAAGACAGAGCAATACAACATATACATATATATATACACGGTGCTAATGCCTCAAGGTGCTGAGATGACGGAGATTATATTTTCTCTTTGGTTCCTCCCGAGTCCAAGTCCAAAGAGAAAACTGGAGATACAACAATTGGTAATTATTGGCTAATTGCTCAGATGTTTCTAACCATTTACATTACTCATAAAATAAATTTAAAATAATGTGTTTTTTTCTATTGTAGTCTAAGGCCGGCTTCACACTGCGGCACGATCCGGTCCGGGGCTGACAGGCGCGGACCGGATCAGCACACAGGACTGGGGGGCTATTATGCCCTCCGGTCCGGTGTGCAGCGCACGCAGCTGCAGCCGCTGACAGGTCAGGACCGCAGGAAGGCTGGCTAATACATGACGCCATTGCAATTGTGGACTGTGAATGGACAGCTCTTTAAATATGGCGCCCTGTGAAGGGACAGCCAATGGAAACACAGTAGCTCCCACCAATCATCGCTGATGGGGCGCGGTATCCATGAGGCTGTGTCACGCCCCTAGGAATTCACTAGGCGACGCTGGTTCAATCCCTGTGCCCCGTTTACACGCCAGTACCATGGTAATTGTGCCTTTGTGTTGCCTTGGGATTTTGAACACGGCTCAGAAACAGGTATCCGAGTCAACTGCAGGACTTTCCCTATTTACACGCCGCCATTTCGTAGCAATTTCAAGGCAACAGGAACAAATATCCCCATTGCCAAGCAGTTGCTACCACGCAGTGGTGGCATGTAAAGGTACCTTAAGACTTAACAGCACTACAGGTACTGAAGAATTTAACCCCCAAAATAAAAACAACTCAAAAAGCTGTCACAGACTCATGACAGTATGAACTCCACTAGCAGAAATCCATGTGCTTGGATGCCTGAGCTGCTACTCTGATCATCTTGCAAGGCCTATACAATCTATCATGGCCTCCAGACATGTCTCATTTGGAGCAAATCTGGGACATACTACAAGCTGTAGCAAGTAATAGCAGAACAAGGCACCTGAGTCATCTCCTTTGAGACTACTCATCACGTAAAACATTACGTAAAAAATGGCTACTACATCACAGAGTGGCCTCCTCTGTTCTAGGTGGTCACACGGTCACAGCACATGGTTCAATGTACAATTGCACTGGTTAGAGCTGCTTTGCTTTGATTTTAGCCTTCATGTTTGGCTAGGGTCACACTTGGGAGCGTGCATCCAGTAAATGGATGCATTACTGGATCCAGTTTTTACCCTTGTCTGTTTCGAGGCATTTTTACCGGATCAGGTACCTGATCAGGTACCTGATAGTACCTATACGTACCATCAGGTACTGGATCAGGTTCCCATAGGGTCCCATGTTAAAAAACTGATCAGGTTTTGCTAAAAGGCCAAAAAATGTTGCAGACCCAATTAAAACCTGACTACTCAAAAACTGGATCCAGTAGACAGATTGCACTTTGGCAAACAATTGTTAACATTGGAGTCTATGGGTCAGGTACCTGATCAGGTTTTCAGGATGAAAAACTGGATCCAGTAACTGGATTGCAAACGCAAGTGTGACCCTAGCCTTTCTCTTATGCTGCTGCTGCAGGGGTTACAGCTGTTCTTTTCTCTCTGAGAAGTTTTAGACTGGGATATTCCTGAAAATCTGAAGGTTGTACAGCAGTTTCTTGGTTTCGCCAACTATTACCCTAGGTTCATGAAAAACGTTTTGGTAATGGCTAAACCATTAATTGATGTGACCAGAAAAGGAATAGACTAGTGATGGGCAAGCAGTAAAATGTTTGGGTGCTTGATGCTCGGGTCGGCACGAGCACCAAGCCCAATGTTAACCTATGGGGAGAATCGAGCATTTTGCTGGCGACACCCCCAGCGGTCTACATAAACCCTAAAAATGTCACAATTGTATAGCAACAGCGCTCAAATGACATGGGAACAGCATGGGGAAGACCCCTGTAAGCATTTAGGATTGCCAGGTAACTGCTGTGAACGAAGTTGTCTGAGTATTACGCCACCTTTATTGTTTTCAGCAGGATTCGTTTGCTGCTGCTGTCCATGGTGCTGAAGTAGCACAACAGGATTTCCGAGCATATTCTGTGCAAAAATTCGGATCCAGGAAACAATCCAATTTTTTCACGGATCCAGCGCCCATAGATTCCCATGTTATAGGCGCCGGATCGGCTCAGATCCAGGACTGTCTGATTTTTTCACTTGAGCCCAAAATCGCAGCAGTCTCTGATTTTGGATCAAGGGTTCATACTCACTTGCGAGACAGTGTTGGTGTATTTTTTTTGTTTTTTTACAAACAAAATATGGCGTGGGGTTCCCCGTAAAGGCTAAGCAGACAGCTGGGGCCAATGTCAGAAGCCTGGGAACGGGGTAAGCCTGGAGCTTCCCAGGCTGTTGATATCAGCCTCCAGATGAATATTTAGCCTTTACTGGCTATTAAAATGGGAGACCCCGAGAAAAAAATGGCGTGAGGTCCCCCCTATTTTAACAGCTAACAAAGGCTAAGCAGACACCTGGGGGCTAGTATTAATAGCCTGGGATGGGACCAAGAATATTGGCCCTTCCAAGGCTAAAAACAAGAACCCTCAGGTGTCCCAGAAATGAAGCATCCATGGGACGAGCCAAATCTGGCACTTAGCCTCGCTCTGCCACACAACCCTGTAGTGGTGGCAGCGGGGTTATGGGGTTGGGGTTGATGTCACCTTATTATGCAAGGTGACAGCAAGCCCAGGTTAGTAATGGAGAGACGTCTATAGGACAACCCCATTACTAACACCATTGTCAAAAAGTGAAATAAAACACAGATACCCAGTATAAAGTATTTTATTTGAAATAAAGACAGTACTCCTTTATTTTTCTTAATTAAACCATACTACCCTTTCACTTATTCCACTTAAAGCCAGTGTCTCCTGTAAGAGAAATAAAATAATAAAGCAACCACCTTTCCGTCACCAGGAGCCTCCATGGTCCCACGACGGCACCAGCTTTGCTACATCTGATGGCAGGCTGAAGAGTTGCTGGATGTGATCATTCAGTCTGCCATCCAGCAGAATCACTGAAGAGCGCATGCATGCACTCATCAGTGACTCGCTGTGGTGTCATAAAGATGAGCCAAGTTCATGTGAATGAACTCAGATCCCCTCTTTGATGTCACTGGGAGTGTGGGAAAATTCTCCAGCACGCACCTCTGGCAAATGGTGTCTGCGCCTGCGTGCGGGAGAACTTTTATGAAAGGGTCTGTAAAGAGTGCCAACATGCAGGGAGGGGGAGCCGAGCATGTGCCCATCCATCTCTTCGGTACTTGGTGAGTTCCGAGCATCTCAAGTACTGAGATGTTTGGGTGAGCACCGAGTACCGGCGAGCATTCTAGCCCATCTCTAGAACAAACTTTTCAAGATGGTCTAACCAAGCCAGTTTGACATTTGCCTCATTAAAACATAATTTCACTTCTTCGCTGATCCTCATGCTGCCTTACATCACCTAACATATTATGGAGGTGGATGCAAGTAGGGGTAGAAACTGTATTATCACTGGGGTTATCCCCAGGGAACAGCGTCAGCACACATTTTCTTTTAAAAAATGGTCGCCCATCAAGAAAAACTATGATATTGATAATAGGGAACTTCTGAACAGGGCCACCACTAGGGGGGTACAGCTCTGCCTGGAGTCAGGAGCCCTGGGCCTGAGTGCAGGGGGTGTGGCTATTGGATCACGGGCAGGGGGGCCTGGCCGTAACAAAGGGGCATGGCCATTTGAAGCAGGAAAGCCTGCCCCCCAGCCAGCACATGCGGATGCTGCTACTGATTCTTGTGGTGAGTATGCTCGTCTGTCTGTCTCTCTTTCTGTATGTCTCCCTGTTCGTCTCTCTCTTTCTGTCTCTTTCTTTGACTGTCTCTCTGTCTGTCTGTACCTGCCTCTCTGTCCTCTCTCTGTCTGTCTTTCTCTCTTTCTGTCTTTCTCTCTGTCTGTCTCTGTCTGTCTGTCTCTGTTTCTCTGTCTGTCTCTCTGTCTGTGTGTCTGTCTCTACACAGTACTATACTCTATATACAGGTCCACACTATATGCTGTATTTGTGTATCTATATACTGTATGTTTATAGTGTGGACCTGTATATACTGTAGAGTGCTGTCTGTGTATACAAGATATACAGCCGACAGTCTCTGTGTATACATCCTGCACAGTCTCCAATGTGTATACATCCTGCAGCAGTCTCTAATGTGCATACATCTCGCAGCAGTGTCCATTGTGCATAGGTCCCGCAGCCGTCTCCATTGTTCATTTGTCCCACTGCTGTCTCCATTGTTCAGTTGTCCTGCAGCCGTCTCCATTGTTCAGTTGTCCTGCAGCCGTCTCCATTGTGTATACAGCCAGCTGCATTCTTTATTGTGTATTCTTTATTGTGTACAGCCAGCAGCAGTATCTATTGGGTATTCTCTACTGTGTGTATAACCAGTAGCTGTCTCCCTTGTCTATATGTCCAAGCCCGCAGCAGTCTTTATTGTGTATTCTCTTTTGTGTGAATAGGCAGCAGCAGTCCCCATTGTGTATAAAGCCCGCAGCCATCTCTACTGTGTATACAACTAGCAGCCGTCTCTATTGTGTATTCTCTATTGTATATACTAAAGTGGACTGTATTGTCCAATTGCGTGGCCATGCATTGGGCTATAAAGTCCACTTTTTAATATTTTTTTGTGCCGTTTTTCCTTTTTTTACTCTATTGTAAGGAACCATATGGATTGCTGTTTTGGAAAGCTTTGCACATAAATTGAGGTAATTTTTGGTGCTGTTCCAATTTTTCATTATAATGTATGTTTGGGTGGAGATGGAGCATGGGTGGAGGCGGGGCGGAGTCTCAGGGGGCCCCCAAAATTTTGGCAGTCAGAGGCCTGAAACTTCTAGTGGCAGCCCTGCTTCTGGATATAAAATTGGCTACTGAGGAATGTCATTATTTTTTAGAGGGGTAAGATCATCCAATCATGGTCCTCACGAATCATAAGAATTTATTAAATTTGTAATCTGTTAAACAACTTGCACCTAGACAGGGATGGTGGTCTCTGTATTTCACCAGATTCAAATTTATGGGTTGTATCGTCTAGAGGTTAAAAACATTTAAGCCAGTGCACTGTCCCATTGTTTCCTGGGGGAGATAGTGGAGGTGAGCCTATCGTTACTTTGTAGAAAGGAGTCATTATTTCTGCAACATGTTCGGATCTAAAAAAGGAGATCGTAGAGATCTGGGAGTAACCTAACGGCTTGTCCTGCAGGTCAACTGTTGGTTCCTTTGAACCTCAGAGTTAAAATTTTGGGTAAACATCATGATTCAGATCTTGTAGGTTATTTTTCTAGTAAAACTACTACAGATCTACTCTCTCATCGTTTTTGGTGATCAAGACTGCATAAGTGTGAATTCGAGATTATGTCTTGTCTTGCTACACATGTGCACATCTAGAACCCCCCATTCTCAACAATTTGGTGTTCTGAAACTGTTCCTTGTAGACCATGGACTCACCTGTCAGTGAATTTTATCATCGATCTTTCCATTTCTGCAGGTAAAATAGTAGTAATAATTGTTGTAGATAGATTTTTCAAAATGGCTCCGTTTATTGTGTTACCAGCAATTCAAAGTACTTAATATTTGGAACAAGTTTTCATTAATTTCATGGGCTTCCCTCTGACATTGTTTCTGATCATGAGACTCAATCTATATCCCAAGGCACAGATTACATACATTGAAAGCACCTGTCCTTATCCATAAGACTAGAAATAAGCCTGATGTATTGCATCTGGAGTGCAGTCTCTGTGCCTGTCTCCCCTTGTGCGCTTTCTCCACTCTTTGCTGTCTTTACCCCTGTACGCTCTCTTACTTATGCCTTTCTCTCTGCTCTGTGTGCTCTCAGCCCCTGTGTGTGCTGTCTCTCCGTGTGCGCTGTCCTGCCATTCTGTGTTTTCTGCCTCCCGTGTCCCTGCGTCTCATCACTGAGCCACAATACAATGCTCACCACTGAGTCACCATATAATGCTCACCACTAAGCTACCATACAGTGCTCACCACTGAGCCACCATACAGTACTAATCACTGAGCCACCATACAGTGCTAACCACTGAGTCACCATATAATGCTCACCACTAAGCTACCATACAGTGCTCACCACTGAGCCACCATACAGTACTAATCACTGAGCCACCATACAGTGCTAACCACTGAGTCACCATATAATGCTAACCACTAAGCTACCATACAGTGCTAACCACTGAGCCACCATACAGTACTAATCACTGAGCCACCATACAGTGCTAACCACTGAGCCACCATATACAGTGCTAACCACTGAACCACTATACAGTGCTAAGCATGGAGCCACTATACATTGCTAATCACTGAGCCACCATACAGTGCTAACCACTGAGCCACCATATACAGTGCTAACCACTGAGCCACCATATACAGTGCTAACCACTGAGCCACCATATACAGTGCTAACCACTGACCCACCGTATGCAGTGCTAACCACTGAGATACTCTAGAGTGCAGACCACAGAGCCACCATATAGTGCTGACCACCACTACGTGCTACCACTAGCACCTAACAGTGCTAACCACTGAGCCACCATACATGCTACCACTGAACCACATAGTGTACCACTAACCACACATGCTACCACTGAGCCACCATATACAGTGCTAACCACTGAGCCACCATATACAGTGCTACCACTCACTGGACAACCACCATGCAGTGCTCAACCACTGAGCCACCATATACAATGCTAACCACTGAGCCAACCATATACAGTGCCTACCACCAACTGAGCTACTGTAAGTGCTAACCACTGAGCCACCATACAGTGCTGACCACTGAGCCACCATATACAGTGCTAACCACTGAGCCACCATATACAGTGCTAACCACTGAGCCACCATACAGTGCTAACCACTGAGCCACCATATACAGTGCTAACCACTGAGCCACCATATACAGTGCTAACCACTGAGCCACTGTATACAGTGCTAACCACTGAGCCACCATATACAGTGCTAACCACTGAGCCACCATATACTGTGCTAACCACTGAGCCACCATATACAGTGCTAATCACAGAGCCACCATATACAGTGCTAACCACTGAGCACAACCATCATACACGTGCTAACCACTGAGCCACCATATACAGTGCTAATCACTGAGCCACCGTACAATGCTAACCACTGAGCCACCATATACAGTGCTAACCACTGAGCCACCATACAGTGCTAACTACTGAGCCACCATATACAATGCTAACCACTGAGCCACCATATACAGTGCTAACCACTGAGCCACCGTATACAGTGCTAACCACTGAGCTACCATACTGTGCTAACCACTGAGCCACCGTATACAGTGCTAACCACTGAGCCACCATATACAATGCTAACCACTGAGCCACCATATACAATGCTAACCACTGAGCCACCATATACAGTGCTAACCACTGAGCCACCATACAGTGCTAACCACTGATCCACCATATACAGTGCTAACCACTGAGCCACCATATACAATGCTAACCACTGAGCCACCATATACAATGCTAACCACTGAGCCACCATATACAGTGCTCACCAATGTATTGGTGAAGACTTGTTTTTCTGTGCTACCAAGGGGACTCCGATTGCTACAGAAGGGACTCCCAACCTCGAAGAGGAGGAGGTGGAGGAGTAGGGGATGTAGCATGAGGAGAGGATGGGTATTTTTCCTTCTGTTGGTGACACAGAACCTTTGCCTGTTTGAAGCTTGGCCCACATGGCATAGTTCTTGTACAAGTGTCTGTTTTAAAGGGAACCAACCACCTCAGATGACGTGTATAAGCTGTTAATACATGTCCCTGGACCCTATGTACACCATTGCAGCTATGTTTTTGCTAAGAATATTGATAACAGCAAACCGAAATAAACAGTTTATAAACTTACATGATTTAGTACTTGAGGGCGTCTCCCTCGGGCTTTAGTACGAGAGGGCTGTGTGTTATGCAGCCTGAGTGGCTTTCCTCCCCCTCCCTCTCTGTTTGCAGGACGTCACTGAGAAGACGTGCACGGACGGGAGCTGCCTTGGGTGCCCGCCCACACCAAGATAATATCACGCCATAATGTGACGTCCTGCAAACAGAGAGGGAGGGGGAGGAAAGCCACTCAGGCTGCATAAGACACAGCCCTCTCGTACTAAAGCCCGAGGGAGACGCCCTCAAGTACTAAATCATGTAAGTTTATAAACTGTTTATTTCGGTTTGCTGTTATCAATATTCTTAGCAAAAACATAGCTGCAATGGTGTACATAGGGTCCAGGGACATGTATTAACAGCTTATACACGTCATCTGAGGTGGTTGGTTCCCTTTAAGACCATTGCGTGATACACATTTTTGCCAACAACCTTTACTGGTTAGCCACCTTTCTTGACGATACAAGGAGATTCGCTTGGACAACTAAGTGGATGAGGTTGATGTTTGCTTCTGTGTGCAACTGCACCTTAAGGGCAGGAGGTATGGGCGCCTGCTTTATAGACAGCAGATTGTCCAGGACAAAAAACAGGTGACATAAAGTGGTTTCACCTGCAGACACAGATTTGGTACCCTGGTGTTCCGGCCACCTACAGGGGTGCTTGGCGGCCTAGTGGTTATGTTTACTCCTGGTGGTAATCTTACCTTTGCCCTGATCTCTGCTCAGCTTGGTATGGCAGATGCTACAGATTACAATATTTTTCTCAGAAGGACTTTCGTTAAAAAAAATTCCGGACAGCGGCTGAACAACCCCATGCCCTGACTTGGGCCACAGTGGGGGTGATCTTGGGAACAATTGACCCAGTTCTCGTCAAACCACTACCCATTAGCACCTGTGTTGATGTTATGCATCAATCTTACTCTGTGTTGTTATGCTGGCTATGCGTGCCAATGATTCAGGTCGGATGAGTGGACTCATCATTGACCAACTCATCTTCCATGTCATCCTCCTTCACAATTGAGATTGTAGGCTGACCTGATGGAAACTGTGTCTCATCATCATCGTCCTCATCATCTAGAGACGGTAAATCCTGTTCCTCAAACTGACTTTCTTCTGGCCCTGAGTCTTCAAATACTTGCGCTCACCACCTCCCAAATGTATAGAGGGTCCTCCCAAATAAATAAAGAAGGGTTCTCCCTAATTTACAGATGAGATGACCTTTGGTGCCAGCAACCATGGCTCTGCTTATGCTGTTATTCTTAAGGCAGTGGTTTCAGCACCAAATAGATAGAGGAGGGCCCTCCCAAATGTCTAAGTAAGAGCAGTCCCTCCAAAACATATGTTACAGTGCCCCCTCTGGGCCCTCACCAAACTCAGGTTTCCTTCCTACTGCAGACCCTCTGTACATTTGAATGTAGGGCTGCAGAATGTGAAGGTGGTGGAGGAGGAGGAGGGTGAAGCCCAAAGCTACAATGGGCACATTGTAAACTGCTATGAAATATGTATTCCACTATCACAGTGTCAATGAGGTAGGGACCGCCCAAAAGTCTGAGTAAGAGCGGTCCCTCCAAAACGCATCTTACAGGGTCACCTGAAGCCTCTGACATCAAAGATCAACATGTCTACTGGTACGTTGTAGCTGCCTTGTAAAGTGCTTTGGAATAGCTAACTAAAAATGATGTATGACAGAGGGACGTACATATAAGTCAGGGCCCTCCCAAGTATAAAACCCAGAACACTACATGTGAATAAATGCAAAAAGCAATATTTTTTGTATCTTTTGTTTATTTAGTCTTATGTAAAAGTGATTATTCAGCAAACTGTTTCTGAACCTTTTTGACCTGTTAAATGCGATTTAGGTTAGGTTTGGTAGTTGTTCTTGTGCATCTGTAACAGTGGCGTTATCCTGCGACAAAGCTATTCCCACAATCCATATGTGAGTCAGTAATGCTGCAGATTCTCCAGGCTTTTCCCGTTCAGTTTCATCACTTTCTCATCTATTTCAGCCTTTTCCTCAGACCCCCTGACCCATTGGTGGGGTCCAACAGAAATTACTTGCGTTTCCCATTGACTTACATTGTACTCGCTATTTGGAACGAATACACGAGTATTACAAAGTACTCGTAACGAGTATAGCGATCACAACTAATATGGTACCTGCTCATCATGAATTATAATAACTTGCTTTACATTACTGTTAGATAAAAATTTAAATGGCTTCACCACCAGTGCAAGTCGATGTACTCGCAGACAGATGGTCTAGCGGAGTGTTTCAACAAAACACTGAAATCAATTCTAAAAAGGTTAAAGGGAACCAACCACCTAAAAATCGCTATCTAAGCTATAAATATCTGTCCCTGGAGCCTAAAATTACTATTCTAACCATCCCTGACTGACTAAATCTAACTAACTAGAGGCACACTAAATCACTTTTTATACTTACCAAATTCTTGTCGGATGGGCGTTCCTTCAGGCTCTTTGTCAGCGAGGCGGGTCTCCTCACTGCTGTCCATCTTCTTCCCAGGATTCAAATTACCCGCCCATCGTGTTCTCGCAATGAGCGGGTCACGTGCTGCAGGCCCCGCGTCTCTTCCGCCCGCCGCGTCGCTGGGTCTATGACACGCCCAGGCCGGCTTCAGCATGCCATCTGTGCATGCTCAGAAGCCGGCCTGGGTGTACCACTGACGCGGTGGGTGGAAGTGATGCGGGGCCTGCAGCACGTGACCCGCTCATTGCGAGAACGCGAGATCCCTTAAGCCTGGGGATTGTGTGTTAGCATTGCTGTCCACTGATGAAAGTAAGTTCTTAGGCAAATGGCAAGGGTCCTTTGAAGTCTGGAAAAAAGTTGCAGATGAAAGTTACATGGTGTGTAAGTCTGGAAGGAGAAAAACAAAGCAAATTTACCATGCAAATCTTTTGAAAACATTGAACTGCCTGGTCATACGTCAGTGATCTGATATGACATTGTCGCTAAAGACCCCATTACATGCTTCAATGTCGTTAAGATCTCGCCAACGATCTCACGGGAGCGCGGTTGTTGGGACATCTTTTTGACATCGTTGGTGAGATGTTACACGTCTAGATATCGTGAGTGACAAATCAACGAGGTGGTGGCAGCTATCGTTCGCACAACCCAGTGAACGATACTTGTTCACTGTTGTGAACAGGGGAAGTCGTTAACGACATCGTTATCGTGGTGTCATACACGACGATACAGCAGGTTGGCTGATTGAGGATCGTCTGATTTGGGAACATGTTCTCAAATCTGCGATCGACGATCCAACGATTTATCGTAGTCGTATCTTGGTGTCACACGTACTAACGATCTCATTTGAACGACTCCAAACCCGTAACTTTGAGCGATATTGTTCATGATCTCGTACCGTGTAATGGGGCCTTAAGCCTCATGTAAGGATATGAATGAAACTATACGGTGTGCCAGAGGCTCAGAGACAAGACATCACGGAGAAGAGGAAAAAATACTCCAACAAGGAGTTATTGAGAAATCAAGGAGCGAGAGGGCCTGTCGTATTCTGCTGATTCCAAAGTCAGACGGATCATTACAATTTTTTAATGATTACCGGACATTGAATAAAATTTCAAAATTTTACCTTTATTCAATGCCCATGGGGGATGAGACTGGGATAGGCCCAGTATTTCCCGATGCATAATTTGACCAAGAGTTACTGACATGTACCTCTGACTGACTCAGCAAGAGAAAAGACCACTTTTATCACTCCAAAGGGGCACTATCACTTTGCTGTCTTGCTGTTTGGGTTATATGGGTTCCTAGCCATGTTTAAATGGCTGATGGATATAGTTTTAGAACCCCATTACAAGTATGCAGTGACTGGCACACTCTCATGTCTAAGCTGAGCTTGAGCGGTGGTGGACTTGCTTAGAGCAGTAAGCTTGATGCCAAATCCCTCAAAAATGTTAGATATGTCCGTTACATGGACGAGATCGCCTGAGGGATTATCAAATAATATTCTTATCAGACTTTCATCAGAATTTGAGTAGAGTTTGGTCAGAGTGTCATCATTTTTTCTTGGCGGTGTAGAAATAAAATGTTTCTCCACTTCCCCACTCTGTCAGTCTGTAAACATTGGACGTCACTCGGATTGTAATGCAGTCCAATGTCTTCCTCGGACCAATATGCTTGCACTGCAATTTTGATTAGTCAATCAGATCAAAATCAGACATGTCACTGATTTTTTCCTTGGACTATTTAGTCGAGGGAAAAAAAATTTGACATGTGCATAGCCCTATAGAACAACATAGCTAAAACTGCTGACTGTATAAACCATGAAGAGCACTCCTACCTTGCCGTGCACCTTCCCTTAGCTCCATTGACTATGGCTGGTTTCACACTGCAGTTTTTTCCTGATCAGGTTCGATCAGGTTTGTGTGCCAAAACCAGGAAAGGAACTATAATTGAAAGATTCACACCTGTCCTGAGTTTTGGAGACACTCCTGGTTTTGGCACACAAACTGGATGGACACTGATCAGTGAAAAAACTGCAGTGTGAAAACAGACTATGTTCTCTTGCCCAGAACGAGTGCTACCTGAATTTAATCCTTGTCCCTGTGCACACAGTGTCAGTGGGGTGCGCTCTCATGTCTCTCTTCTGTCTCCATCAGCTGCCCACTACAGTGTGATCCTTGCATGTATAGAGCACCTGCACTTACAGTGTTCTCACTAGCTGGGTCCCTGCAAAGCCTTTATCAAGCAGCTGGTAAATATGATACTGATGGGTCGTGATTCAAGGGTCACTGTTGTCTGCGTGCTCCCAAGCTAAAATTTGCCAGGCAGACTCCGGATATACCGGCACTTAAGGGCTTTATTGATATGGAGTATGCAAACAACTTTAAGAAAATTTGTACCTTAAGAGTCAAATAGCTCTCCTTCTTTCCTGAGTCTCACCGTGTGGCTAAGCCTACTGTACAGCAACATATGATCCAGTTCCACTCTCAGAAGGAAGACGGGATTTAGTCCGCGCTGGCCACAAAAGGATTAAAGATGATTTCTTTATTCAATGCGTGCACTTGCCAACGCGTTTCATAGCCCACTTGCTACTTCATCAGGGCTCCATCATCTTTAATCCTGTCGTTCCTTTTGTGGCCAGCACGGACTAAATCCCGTCTTCCTTCTTGCATCCTTCACGTGATCCCACTGTGATCTGCTGCAGGCCAGGCATTTACAGTGGTTGTGACTCTCACAACCCCACAAGGTTAGTGGACACACCTTGTAAATCCTTCTAGTGTCCCTCATTTACCGGCCTATGTGCGCTCCCCTTGTCTATATTTTACATATTTCCACTCTCAGCAGAAGTTGTATGACAAATTTTGTTGCCCTTTTACCTCTTTCCCTGTGTGAAAATGTAAAATTTGGGGCTAAAACTAAATTTTTATGGTAAAAATTGAATTATTTTATCTTCACTGCATAATTGTACAAACTTTTCTGACACATTTGAAGTGTCAATATGATCACTGTACCCTTGGACTAATTCAATGAGGGGTGCAGTTTGTAAAACGAGGTCAATTATGGGGGTCTGCTGATCTAGTATCTCAGGGGTACTTCCAATGTGACACAACACCCACAAATCATAAAAGAAAAATCTGCATTATAACATGTTGCTCCTTATCTTCTGAGCTTTGCATTGTTCCTCAATTGTTCCTCAATAATAGTTTTCAACCATATATGGAGTACTCAGGACAAAATTGCAGAACAAATTGTATGGTACCTTGTGAAAATGTTAATTTTGGGGCTGGAACAACACTTTTGTTGGGAAACCATGATTTTTAATTTTCACAGCTCAACATTATAAAATTATTTAAAGCACTTGAATGTTCAAGGTGATCCCTCACAAATCTAGATAAATACTTTGAGAGGTCTCCTTTCCAAAATGGGGTCACCTGTGTTGGGTTTTCACTGTTTAAGTACATCAAGGGCTCTCCAAACGCAACATGGTGTCCACCAATGATTCCAGCCAATTTTGTGTTCCAAAAGTAAAATGTTGCTTTTTCCCTCCCAAACTCTGCCGTGCGCCCAACAAGTAGTTTTCCACCACATATGGGGTACAGTCATACTTACGAAAAAATATATAATAAATTGTATGGTGAATTTTCTCCTGTTACCGATGTAAAAATGCAAAACTTCTTCAAAAGTTCTTAAAGTCAGTGGCTCTCTCGCCCTTCCAAGCCCTGTTGTGCACCCAAAGCGCAGTTTTCCACCATATATGGGATATAGTCATACTCAGGCAAAATTTCCCAACACATTTTGTGGTGCGTTTTCTCTTTTTGCCTTTGTCAAATTGCAAAACTTGAGGCTAAAACATTTTTGTAGGAAAATATGATTATTCTTTTTTCACGACTTAATGTTAAAAGATTTTATGAAGCACCTGAGGGTTCAAGTTGATAACCACACATCTTTGAAAATTTCTTAAGGGATCTAGTTTACAAAATGGGATCACCTGATGGGGGATTTAAACTGTTTAGGAACATCAGGGACTTTGCAAACGCGACTTGGCATCCAATACTTTTTAACGCCAATTTTGGGTTCTAAAAGTCAAATGGCGCTCCTTCCCTTTCGAGCCTCGTGTTCCTAAACAGTAGTTTTTCACTTCAAATGGGGAATCAACGTTCTCAAAAAAAATTGCACAGCAAATTGTATGGTGTATTCTCTTTTATCAACCTTGTGATAGTGCTAAGGCCGGCCTCACACCACATTTTTCTGCTGTCAGGCCTTGTCCGATGTTTTGCTGGATGCACCAGACACAGCCTGAAAGTTCCGGACAGAACAGAACCAGAGGGTTAATATGCCCTCCAGTCCTGTTTTCTGCCGGAATATGCAGTGTGCGACTGATGCCGCTGTCCAGTCCTGAAATTTCAGAATCACGTCTAGTGGGAGCTGGCCGCAGTTCTAAAATTTCAGTTGGGAGCTCTCCAGGTGCTTAAGTTCACCACCGGCCACCGCTGAACTTCACCACCCAGCGTCCAGCAGCCGGATCCGATTTTCTGTCGGGTCTGGTGCAATCCGGCACCCCCGTAACATGGGAGGAAATGGGCGCGATTCTGAATTTCAGGACTAGACAGCGGCATCAGCCAGCCACATACTGCCTATCAGATTTTTGCCCCGGACACAAAAATCCTGCAAGCTGCGATTTTGTGTCCGGGACAAAAACCGAAAGCAGCCTGATGCTGTCGGAAAGGGACAAAACCGGATAGCAAATCACTGCCATCCGGCACCATAGGCATGCATTAGTACAAAATCAGGGCCGGGGCTGTCAGGTTCACACCAGACAGCCCCGGACCCGAAAAAATCATGGTGTTAAGCTAGCCTAAATCAGCACCTAAGGTACTATTTTTGAGGGAAAAAAGTAACATTTCATTTTTTTCCTTACGCATTGCTTTAGTTCCTGTGAAGCATTTGAAGGGTTAATAATTTTCCAGAATGTGGTTTTGAGCAGTCTGAGGGGTCCAGTTTTTTTTAGATTGGTGTCACTTTTGGGTATATTCTGGCAAAACGACCCCTCAAAGACACCTCAAATGTGATGTGGTCTCTACAATAAAATGGTTTGGTAAATTTTATTGGAAAAATTATAAATGGTTGATAAAATTTGAACCCTTCTAACTTCCTAACAAAGGTAGATGTATCAAAAAATGGCTCTGATGTAAAGTAGATATGTGAGTAATGTTATTTATTGACTATTGTGAGCAATATAAAACTGTATGGTTCAACAGAATACAAATTGAAAAGTTTGAAATTTGCTAAATTTTTGTAGATTTTACCAAATTTCCAATATTTTCACAAACAAATGGAAAAAAAAGAACTAAATTTACCACTAACATAAAGTACAATGTGTCAAGAATGATCTCCTAAATTTACCATTTACATAAAGGACAATGTGTCATGAATGATCTCCTAAATTCACCACTAACATAAAGTACAATGTGTCATGAATGATCTCCTAAATTCACCAGTAACATAAAGTACAATGTGTCATGAATGATCTCCTAAATTTACCATTAACATAAAGGACAATGTGTCATGAATGATCTCCTAAATTTACCATTAACATAAAGTACAATGTGTCATGAATGATCTCCTAAATTCACCACTAACATAAAGTACAATGTGTCATGAATGATCTCCTAAATTCACCACTAACATAAAGTACAATGTGTCATGAATGATCTCCTAAATTTACCATTAACATAAAGGACAATGTGTCATGAATGATCTCCTAAATTTACCAGTAACATAAAGTACAATGTGTCATGAATGATCTCCTAAATTTACCAGTAACATAAAGTACAATGTGTCATGAATGATCTCCTAAATTTACCAGTAACATAAAGTATAATGTGTCATGAATGATCTCCTAAATTTACCATTTACATAAAGTACAATGTGTCATGAATGATCTCCTAAATTTACCAGTAACATAAAGTACAATGTGTCATGAATGATCTCCTAAATTTACCAGTAACATAAAGTACAATGTGTCATGAATGATCTCCTAAATTTACCAGTAACATAAAGTATAATGTGTCATGAATGATCTCCTAAGTTTACCATTAACATAAAGTACAATGTGTCATGAATGATCTCCTAAATTTACCAGTAACATAAAGTACAATGTGTCATGAATGATCTCCTAAATTTACCAGTAACATAAAGTACAATGTGTCATGAATGATCTCCTAAATTTACCAGTAACATAAAGTACAATGTGTCATGAATGATCTCCTAAATTTACCAGTAACATAAAGTACAATGTGTCATGAATGATCTCCTAAATTTACCAGTAACATAAAGTACAATGTGTCATGAATGATCTCCTAAATTTACCATTAACATAAAGTACAATGTGTCATGAATGATCTCCTAAGTTTACCATTAACATAAAGTACAATGTGTCATGAATGATCTCCTAAATTTACCAGTAACATAAAGTACAATGTGTCATGAATGATCTCCTAAATTTACCAGTAACATAAAGTACAATGTGTCATGAATGATCTCCTAAATTTACCAGTAACATAAAGTACAATGTGTCATGAATGATCTCCTAAATTTACCATTAACATAAAGTACAATGTGTCATGAATGATCTCCTAAGTTTACCATTAACATAAAGTACAATGTGTCATGAATGATCTCCTAAATGTACCACTAACAAAGTACAATGTGTCATGAATGATCTCCTAAATTTACCATTAATATAGAGTACAATGTGTCATGAATGATCTTCTAAATTTACCAGTAACATAAAGTACAATGTGTCATGAATGATCTCCTAAATTTACCAGTAACATAAAGTACAATGTGTCATGAATGATCTCCTAAATTTACCAGTAACATAAAGTACAATGTGTCATGAATGATCTCCTAAATTTACCATTAACATAAAGTACAATGTGTCATGAATGATCTCCTAAATTTACCATTAACATAAAGTACAATGTGTCATGAATGATCTCCTAAATGTACCACTAACAAAGTACAATGTGTCATGAATGATCTCCTAAATTTACCAGTAACATAAAGTATAATGTGTCATGAATGATCTCCTAAATTTACCAGTAACATAAAGGACAATGTGTCATGAATGATCTCCTAAATATACCATTAACATAAAGTACAATGTGTCATGAATGATCTCCTAAATTTACCAGTAACATAAAGTATAATGTGTCATGAATGATCTTCTAAATTTACCACTAACATAAAGTACAATGTGTCATGAATGATCTCCTAAATATACCAGTAACATAAAGGACAATGTGTCATGAATGATCTCCTAAATTTACCACTAACATAAAGGACAATGTGTCATGAATGATCTCCTAAATTCACCACTAACATAAAGTACAATGTGTCATGAATGATCTCCTAAATTTACCAGTAACATAAAGTACAATGTGTCATGAATGATCTCCTAAATTCACCACTAACATAAAGTACAATGTGTCATGAATGATCTCCTAAATTTACCACTAACATAAAGTACAATGTGTCATGAATGATCTCCTAAATTTACCAGTAACATAAAGTACAATGTGTCATGAATGATCTCCTAAATTTACCAGTAACATAAAGTACAATGTGTCATGATTGATCTCCTAAATTTACCACTAACATAAAGTACAATGTGTCATGAATGATCTCCTAAATTTACCAGTAACATAAAGTACAATGTGTCATGAATGATCTCCTAAATTTACCACTAACATAAAGTACAATGTGTCATGAATGATCTCCTAAATTTACCAGTAACATAAAGTACAATGTGTCATGAATGATCTCCTAAATTTACCAGTAACATAAAGTACAATGTGTCATGATTGATCTCCTAAATTTACCATTAACATAAAGTACAATGTGTCATGAATGATCTCCTAAATTTACCAGTAACATAAAGTACAATGTGTCATGAATGATCTCCTAAATTTACCATTAACATAAAGGACAATGTGTCATGAATGATCTCCTAAATTTACCAGTAACATAAAGTACAATGTGTCATGAATGATCTCCTAAATTTACCATTAATATAAAGTACAATGTGTCATGAATGATCTCCTAAATTTACCATTAATATAAAGTACAATGTGTCATGAATGATCTCCTAAATTTACCAGTAACATAAAGTACAATGTGTCATGAATGATCTCCTAAATTTACCATTAATATAAAGTACAATGTGTCATGAATGATCTCCTAAATTTACCATTAATATAAAGTACAATGTGTCATGAATGATCTCCTAAATTTACCAGTAACATAAAGGACAATGTGTCATGAATGATCTCCTAAATTTACCAGTAACATAAAGTACAATGTGTCATGAATGATCTCCTAAATTTACCATTAATATAAAGGACAATGTGTCATGAATGATCTCCTAAATTTACCAGTAACATAAAGTACAATGTGTCATGAATGATCTCCTAAATTTACCAGTAACATAAAGTACAATGTGTCATGAATCACTGGGATCTGTTGAAATGATCCAGGGTTATTATCTCGTAAAATAACATTGAAAAAAATTGTCTGGTCCGGAAGGTGACGAAAAGCTTTAGGGGGAAGGGGTTAAGTTATGATTACAATGGAAGTGACAATATTATTTTTAATTTATTTTATACTGATTTTAATGAATTTCCAGTCTCGTCTCAGGAATTCTCCACTAATGAACAATTATTATATTTCCAGTTTTCTCTTTGGACTTGGACTCGGGAGGAACCAAAGAGAAAATATAATCTCCGTCATCTCAGCACCTTGAGGCATTAGCACCGTGTATATATATATGTATATGTTGTATTGCTCTGTCTTTTCTATAACTGTCTTTGTATTTGTCTATGTTTCAATGTCTTATAGATATAGAGTAAAATAATGAAGATTGTATATTATAGATGATCATTTACCTCTTCTTATTTGAGGAATAAGAGTAATTCCAAGAAAGTTCCAAGAAAGTAGAAACATGGAAATCAGTGATGTAAGTATGAAGTGCAGTCACTTCGATGGTTCACATGGAAGATTATTCTTAATTAAAATTGTTAATGAAATATGTTAGGTTTACAAATATACAGTAATTAATATTACCGCACTTGTTTCATTATTGGTTTTTGACATCTGTTATAGTTTTCCATGGACTTTTTCCCCTTTTTGCAGCTAGAGATTAAAGGGAACCGGTCACCTCCATAAAGCCCCCCAGGCTATCACTACCTGTCCCTGCACCTTCCTATTACTACTCTAACTATCCCTCTCTGTCCTAAATGTGCCCTGTGATTGTGTAATAAAACGTTATCACTCACTCATTAGTATGTTAATGATCCGGTGGGGCTACCGTTGATAGCCCCCCTGGAGATCCTCTATGTATCACTTCACCGCCTCCTGTATAATTTATTACGCCCCAATGGGCGTCATATTGACACCCAAATGCGTGCCCCCCCCAGCATGGCTTGCTCCACTCTGCAGAGTGCCGGGCATGACGCCGAACAAGTCATTTCCGATGCTCTGCACCCAGACTTCAGGCTGCACAGTACACATACTCTATGGAGCACATCACGTCAGCTTATCTATGCTGAGCTGGCGTAATGCGCTCCACAGAGCATGCGCAATGCACAGCTCTGTAGATGAGCTGCGGAGTACCGGAAATTACATGTTCGGCGTCATACCCGGCACTCTGCCAGGCGGGGAGCGCACATTTGGGTGTCAATATCACACCCATCGGGGTGTGATAAACTATACAGGAGGCGGTGAAGGGACACAGACAGGACGCCCAGGGGTGGCTAGCAACAGTAGCCCTCCCGGATCATTAACATACTAATGAGTGAGTGATAACAACGTTTTATTACACAGTCACAGGTCACATTTAGGACAGAAAGGGATAGTTAGAGTACTAATAGGAAGGTGCAGGGACAGGTAGTGATAGCCTGGGGGGGCTTTATGGAGGTGACAGGTTAACTTTAAGGGTGGAAACACACTATGTGAGTTGCGTGCAAGATACTTGCATGAGTTTCGCATGACTCACCCGGAACGGCCACTGCCTCTCTGGATAGGAGAGCATCAGCGGCACAGAAACACATGCAGCTTATGCACTCCCATCCAGAGAGGCAGTGGCCGTTCCGGGTGAGTCATGCAAGACTCATGTAAGTATATCAAGTGTATCTTGCATACTGTGTCTCTGCCCTTAGCCACATTTACCTAAACACAGATAAAAGAGCACTGTGGGAATAAATGGCAAGCAAGGTAGAATTTGAAACCTAACCTGTATGGTAAAGTGCTATGTTACATAATCTAAATTCACTTAATTCATAAAATCATAAAATATTCAAATTGAAAGGGACCTCCAGGGTCATCTGGTTCATCCCTCTGCTCAAAGTAGAATTCACTAAATGCTCTCAGACAGATGTCTGTCCAGCCTCTGTGTGAAAACTTTCACTGAAGGAGAACTCACCACCTCACGTGGCCGCCTGTTCCACTCGTTGGTCACCCTTACTGTCAAAATGTTTTACTTTATCTGTATCTCCTCTCATTCAGTTTCCTTCCGTTGCTTTTAGTCTTTCCTTGTGCAAATGAGAATAAAGCTGATCTCTCTACAGTGTGACAGCCCCTTGAAATATTTGTAAACAGCTATTAAGTCTCCTCTCAGTCTTCTTTTTTGCAAGCTAAACATACCCAAATCCTGTTACCCTTCCTCATAGGACATCATTTACAGTCCGCTCACCAACCTGGTAGTTAATCTTTGAACTTGTTCCAGTTTTTCAATGTTTTTTTGAAACTGTGGAGCCCAGAACTGGACACAGTTTTCAGATGAGGTCTGACCAAAGAAGAGTAGAGGGCATAAATGACTTCACATGATCTAGACTGTTCACTTCTGTTAATACATTCTAGAATTGTGTTTGCTTTTTTGCTGCTGCATCACACTGTTGACTCCTGTGCAGTCTGTGATCTATTAGTATGCCCAAGTCTATTTCACACATGCTGTTGCTTAGCTTTATTCCTCTCCTTCTGTTGATTCTATCTTTTATTACCCAGCTGTAGAATTTTGCATTTCTTCCTGTCAGATGTCATTCTATTAGTCATTGCCCATCATCCCATCTTATCTAGATACTTCTGAATCCTTTCTAGTTTTAGCTATCCCTCAAAGCTTTGCATCATCTTAAAGTTTGATTAGTTTACCTACAGTTCTCTTATCTAGATCATGTATTAAAATGTTGAACAACACTGGAGAGAAGACAGAGCCCTGCGATTTCCCACCTGAAACACTCTTTCAATTGGATGTCCAAAAATGTATTACCACTCTATGGGTTTGATCACTAACCCAGTTATGAATCCGCCTAACAGTTGCCTTGTCCATTCCACACTTGGTAATTTTTTCAATAAGGGTAATATGGGATACTTTATCAAATGCTTTGCTGAAGTCGGTATTAACTATATCTATTGGTAATCTCTGAATCCATCATATAAGGAAAATAGATTAATCAGGCATGACTTGTTTGCTACAAATCCATTCTTGATCTGGTTAAATACTTTATTCTAACCCAAGTGCTTACAACTACATACATGTTGTTTAATAGTTTGTTCAAAGATGTTTCCTGGTATACAAGTCAGGCTTACAAACCTGTAAATTCCTGGCTCCATCATCTTTCCTTTTTTGTAGATAAGGTCAACATTTGCTCATCTTCAATCTTTTGAGACTTCTCCTGCTCTCCATGAATTTTCAAATATTCCTGCAAGTGATTCTGCAAAATCCTCTTCTATCTCCTTCCGTACCTTAGGATATAATTCCTCTTGACCAATAGATTTAAATTAATTTAAATTAGCTAAGTATTCCTTCACTAGCGCTCTGTTTATGGGTAGTCTGTTTTTTTTTATTCTTGCTTAAAGAGTTAGGGGCGCACCCCCAGGATAATTTATTATATGAAATCACAAGGTGATACATGCCAACAAAACTAAATCCACATAGAAGAAAAGAATTGGCACAGGAACAGCCCACCACAAAATTTAGAATAAATATAATAATCAAACTTTATTAATGCACACAGAAAAAACAATGTTAAAATAATTTAAAAATACACTGACGTATCCCTGATGGAACTGGCGTTGAGGCTGGGGTCACATTTGCGTTGTTACCCTAGCCTAACAGAATGCACTTAAAACTTAGACATTGAGTTAATGCTATGTGCTGCCAGAGTACGCAGCCCATAGTAACCCGATGCTTACCTTGCCAACCAGCGACACACAAAGCTGTAGGGAGTGCGCTTCACAACAGCACACGGGAAACGCTGCAGACAGCGTTTCATGTGCGCTCAGCTAAAGTGCACTTCCTGCAACTTTGTGTGCGGCTGGTTGGCAAGGTAAGCATCGGGTTACTATGGGCTGCGTACTCTGGCAGCACATAGCAGATAGCATTAACCCAATGCACTGTGGGGGAAAAGTCTAAGTTTTGAGCGCATTCCATTAGGCTAGGGTCATAATGCAAGTGTGACCCTAGCCTAAGAGACATGTCTAGGAGTGTGCCCTCAGCCCTCTAACTTTGACCAACTACCTCTTTAAGGTTCTCCTTATTGAGTAATTTCTGCAGACCTTGGCATTTGTCTGCTCTTTGTCCCTGGTCACTAACCCACAGATTTATGGGGCGGTCTGGAACATTGGTTATCAGATCAATATTGATGCAGTCTCTCGGCTTGTGTACTTTGACTAAAAATGTACCTGTCGGGCTGCTTTGATGCATCGCATTGTCTTACTTGATCTCATATGATTTAGGGTTATCCAGGTCATAATCATTTATGTACTAGGTCTTTGTAGTTATTACAAAGGGAATATTGTATTCTATCCTGCCCCATTTTCTAGGGATTATTTGGGAAATTTGTTCAACTCTACACCTTGTATTGTTATCACATATCAGCTTAAATGTAAAGATCACATGTTCTGTTGTTTGGTTTATGCCATTATCTGCCCCACTTTGAAGTCGATGTTACATTTGCTTTCTCAAAGATCGCAGATGCAGAATAGTAATTTAAAAGTTCAGCATTGTCAGCATCCTTTTTGATCTCTTCCTTGTTTTCATCCAATAAAACTCCTACAGCATTTATTGAACCTTTGCTTTGTTTTGACATACCACAGGAATCCTTTTTCATTGCTTTTGATCTTTCTTGCAAGCCTCACTCCATTACTGGCTTCAGATCTTCTAACACTAGCTCTGCATCCTGGCAGACAGCATCATATTCTTCTTTAGATATACCTCCTATTTCCATTTCAGATACATTTATTTTTTCCTATATAGCATGTGTTTAAGGTCTGTGTTCAACCATCCTGGTTTCCTTATATGCTCCTAATTCCTGCTTCTTTTAAGGTACCGTCACACAGGGCGATCTCCCCGGCGATGCTGCCGGCGATGCGCGGGAGCGCACATCCCTGGCAACATCGCCGGGGAGATGTCACACGGAGCAACTTCCCGGCGATATCGCCGGCTAGTTGCCGCAGCTATCGCTCGCTGGGTTGCCCAGCAACCCAGCGAGCGGTAACCCGCAATGTTGTACATAGGCGTAATCGCCCGCAACATTGCAGGTTGCCGCGTTACACAGGGCGATCAGGCAGGATCAGCTCAGCAACATCGCCAGGTTTCCCAACAATGTTGGGAAACCTGGCGATGTTGCTCAGGCGATTTTTCTCCTGATTATCGCCCTGTCACACGAGGCAACTCTCCGGCGATGTCGCCGCAACCTGGCCACGCCCCTCAGTTGCCGGCAACATCGCCGGTGATATCTCCCCGTGTGACGGTACCTTTTGGGATTGTTACTGATTGTGCAGTAAGAATTTCATTTAGCAAAATTTCCCAACCTTCTTTGACATTTCCGTCCTTTAGACCATACAGTAACTGGACCTTTCCTACACTCTTTCTGAATCCATTAAAATCTGCCTTTCTGATGTCCAACCTTAAAGTCTGATGGCCACTTTACACGTCCCGATATCGTCATCCAACTTCGATCACGTGGTTCGTGCGTTGGCTCCGATATCGTTCGTGCGTTGTGTGGTGTAAATGTGCAATTTGATGCAAGAACGATGTCAAAATGGGAAGAAATGAGCAGGCTCTCCAACTGCCCGATATTGGAGGGACGATCTGGCAGGATCGTGCTGTGTGGCAGCCCAACACCGACTTGGAGCACAACTTCTTCTATTCACTCCCATGTTAAATGGTCGTTCCCTGGGTCGCTCGTACGAGGCGGCGTATACATCGCAGTTGTGTTGTATGCCGATATCGCCCTGTGTGACATCTCCTATGCGATCTGGGATGTCTGTCAAAAAAATGCAATATCGGAACGATGTTTGGATGTGTAAAGTGGTCATGAGTCCTCACAGGTCTTCCTCCTATAGTAGGTCAACATTTGAAGATAGAATGATCGTTGCCTCCTAAATTCCCAGCCACCTTTACTTTTTCAACCATTTCCTTCCTGTTGGCAAGAATTAGGTTCATGATGGCAGATTCTCTTCTTTCTTCTATCTTTTGAAAGATAAAGTTGTCAATGAGAGAAGAAAAGAAATATCTGGACTTGTTACTTTTTCTTGGGAGAGATTCCCAACAAATATCCAGATAGTTAAAATCTCCCAAGATCTTTGAAAACATAGACCTCTCATATAGAAAGAGTTCATCCATATCTTCAGTCAGTTCCGGTAGCTCCTAGAAAAAACTAAAATATTGTCCTTCCTTTTCTTCTCTCCTTGTACTCTTAACCAGTTTTAGATAACATTCTCTGAAGCTTGGAGTTCTGTATAGATACGCACTTTCCTAATATACAATGCAACACCTCCTCTCTTCTTGTTAAGCATTCTTCTTATAAATAAGTTTTAGCCTTCAAGATTTGTATTTCAATCATGTATATTATTATTGCACCAAATTTTAGCCATGCCTGTGACATGATATTCCTCTTCATATGTTAGTATCTCCAATTATCTTTGTTTGTTTTCCATGCTCTGTAAGGCTAGGGTCACACATGCAGATTTTTCTAGCGTTTTTGGAGACCTGCGTTTTTAAAAAACGCATGCAAAAACGCACCCATAGGCCCCCATGCAAAAAACGTATGCCCCAATATCAAAACGCATGCCGCAATAGCAAAAACGCATGCCCCAATAGCAAAAACGCATGTCTAAATTGTCATGCATTTTTAGCATGCGTTTTTACACTTAAGTGAGGAGCTGTCTTCAAAAACGCAGGCAAAAACGCATGGTACCATTTAGTACATTTAGACACTTTAAAAAAGCATGCATTTCCCATAGGGACCCATGTTAAAAAAACGCATGCGTTTTTGAAAAAGCACCAAAAAAAGCTGCTTGCACCATTTTTTGGTGCTGATTTAAAAACGCATGGAAAAAACGCATGGGTGCCAAAAAGCACCTAAAAAACTCATGCAGAAATGGAAAAAAGCATGCAGATACTCATGGGTGCCTAAAAAAACACATGCCAAGTGTGACCCTAGCCTAAATTTGTATAGACACATTTTAGTTTGTAGTCACTCTTGCTTCTCCTGTTTTTGTTCTTCTAATAC